>CAJHNH020000557.1:542821-547821 GCA_905116865.2 Candidula unifasciata
ATGCGTTTTATTGAATTGATGCTAGTTGCGTGTTTGAATCGCACATGGATGGATGATGTAAATATAACTCTGGCAGCCTTTACTTCACATAACATTTCCTAAAGGTTTCTCCCCGCATAGACCATATTTCAACTGATGTTTGGTAGTTAATAAATATTACACATCAGTTACAGTGAATATGTATTTTATTTTGAAAAGGGGGGGGGGGGGAGGGCTCGGCTGCAAACACTTTCAAAGAAAACTGATAATAAATAAGACCCCCCCCCCCCCCCCACACACACACACACAAGTAAGTTTTCTATCCTTCACAGGCCGTTGCAGAACCAGACCCAGCATTTTTTTGCTGTTGTGGTTTTCCTAGACAAATCTTACGTTCAGTAGTTTGCCATTGCTTTCTGAACAGTTAGCTGTCGGTACCACTGTTAAAACCAACGCAAGACGCTCCGCTGCCAAATCGCCTGCAGCTGGAATCGAACCAGGGGCACCCCGGCACTACAGAGCGCGGTTGCAACGCCGACCTCTACCCTATCCACCTACACCTCCTAACACAAGCATGTCGTAAAATACGATATTTAAATGCGATTTCTTTGAAGTCAGAGTGCGTCTACATGAGAGGTCAGGAAAGAAAAGTCTGCATATAAATATGCCAGATCTGTAAAACGGATGTGCTCAGAAGACTATTCTTACGTTTCCGCTTTTTGCCACACAGATGTGCATGCATGTGTGTGCGAGAGTGCTCGGGAAAGTGTGTGTGTGTGTGCGTGTTAGCTATCATAATTATCACAGTATGGCAGACTGGCGTTGGCGATCATGCCTCTCCGCATCTTGGCAATCTCAAAGAGCGTGTATCAGTTTGCGTACTCTCTCTCCCCCTTCCCCATTCAATGACTAAACGCTAAAGGTGTTACACCTTAAATCCAGTACTGTACATACGTTCAGTCACACAAATCCAGTACTGTACTTACGTTCAATCACACAAATCCAGGACTGTACTTACGTTCAATCACAAAAATCCGTGCAAGTGAAACTCCAGATGAAGGGACAACGCAAGCCACACAGATGGGCTCAGGGAATCGCTCTACAAACAATTCCACTGTCACCAGTTCGCTTTCAACAAGATTATATAGCCAACACTACTAGCCAGAGCCGTTAAATAGATACAGTGAACGATCCAAGTGGCCTGTAGTGCACACGGTGTAAATGCCAGCAACTACGATTGGTTGCCTCGCGAAGACTGGTATTTAGTAGTTCACAACAGGAGAAAGTAAATCCTTTCAATTCCACTTAAATTGTTAGTTTTAATCTCCTTTTGTGACAATTGTCCTGCTTATAAGTTCACTGTCACTCTTGTTATGTGTGCTTAAAATACATACATTCTGTCTAAAACACTCCTTTACCCTAATTAACATGAAAGAGATAGAATTTATTATAGATCTGATAGTCGTAGACTAGCACACGATAAACTTTAAATTAATAAACATAAGTTTAATGTTACGCGCAGAAAACACGTCTTGTAAACATCCTGCCTGCTGTGTTTAATACTTAACAATTGTTAATATTAAGGGTAGAACAAAGTTTTAAAAAAAACTTTAGTTAAATAAAAATGTCTTGGGAATAATTTTACATAAATGAATGTTCAATAATAAACACCAGTTAACACTCAGAATGGAGTTATTTAAATGCTCTGAATAGCACAAACCTACACATCAGTGACGCCAAAGTATTTAAAAAAAATTTAATATTTGTCTAATCAATTACAAACACTAATCAACCTTACGATGAGAGAAATCAGTTATCTGAACTCTGAACTTAAAAAAATATTAAACGTAACAAGAAGAAAAATATTACGTTTCCCTCGTAAAATGTTGAACATCGCCACATTAGAAGCATGGAAATAAATTATATCTAAATGCAGATGCACGTATTTATAAATAATAATGAGTCGAACAGGATGTACAGATGGCAAGTCTAACACAAGTTAATTATTCAAATATTCCGCAGTGAAAGTTAAAATCCAATGGTCTTTCATTACGTACATAAACGTAATGTCTCTTGCAGATGTAGGTCGCAGGTCGGGAGAGATCCACAGACTGAACTGACCCAAAGACATGAAGATATTGAAGGCTCGCCAACCGTGATCTACTGATAGGGGAGGGGCGCAGGGATTTGGCTGTGGACAGGCCTAGCCGGACAATGATGGCGCCTCGTGCTGTCATTGGCTAACTTGTGTCTATTGTGACAGCTCCGGCTAAGGGGACGTTACTGTTGTTTACCTGGAGGTCGAGAACTCGATTGGAAACTGGTCGATGTGTGGGCACACAGAGACGTGGAGGGAAGGTGGAGGCTTCCGGGGCGTCAAGGAGGAGAGGTTGTGATTGCGACTAAATGTGTGTGTTTGTGTGTGTGTGCGGGGGGGGGGGGGGGATGATAGCAGCCGGAACTTAATTTTATAAGGAGGGTTAGCAGAGCACCTAAAAATATTCTTTACAAGTAGTTTGTTATTGACACACTTTATGTAAGTTCACATATATATAACGCTTATTTACAATTTTTTACTGGTAATTTTCTAATATTATCGTGCTCCTAAACGGATTATGGCCTCCTCTTCCAGCGAGGCGGGGGGGGGGGGGGGTGGGGGAGGCACCGAAGTGTTTTCTGCGTGTCTGTATGCCTATTGTGTGTGTGTGTGTGTGTGCGTGCGTGTAAGTGAACGAAAGAACTCACGAACGAAACCACGAGAAAAGAGAGAGAGAGGAGTGGAAAGAAAGGCAGAGACAGAGGAGAAAGACTGACAGAAAAGGACAGAGAGGGGGAGAGCGCAACAGAGAGAGAGAGAGAGAGAGAGAGAGAGAGAGAGGAGGAGGAGGAAAAGACAGATATACACAGAGAGAGGTGGAAAGAGAGGGAAGGGGCGACAGAGAGAGGGGGGAAAAGAAGAGATACACACAGAGAGAGATGGAGAGAGAGGGGAGGGAGCGACAGAGAGAGGGGGGAAAAGAAGAGATATACACAGAGAGAGGTGGAGAGAGAGGGGAGGGAGCGACAGAGAGAGGGGAGGAGAGAAGAGATACACACAGAAAGAGATGGAGAGAGACAGCAAGAAACAAAGAAAGACACACACAGCGTGAGACGGAGAGAGAGAAAGAGATATTTTTAAGAAATATAGAGCAATGTGAGGTTTATGAAATGATAGTTGGGTTTGTTGGGAAAGGATGGTAAGGTGGGCGCGAGAGAAGCATAACATAATTCACTATCATCATCATGTGCTGTGCTTGATGGGACAGACTTGATTTCTCCACAAACCATGGCCCCTGATCATCTTAATCCATTCTGCGGATAATAACCACCATTTTGTGGACAATCCATATTCCATCCACTAACTCGCTCGTGTACTCCTGCATTCAGTTACTTGCAACCAACAAACAAAAGAATGCCGTCTCCACAGTGAAGGTGAGCAACAATGGCGCACCACTGCTGTCTTTGCGAATATTACGTGCTGATGTTCCTAGTCTCTTCCACAGTACGACTCTCGTACCATTGTCCCAGATCTGCGAGAAGGCTTCTTTTTTATTTTAAACCGTCGACCACAAGGTCCGAATCGCAGCACTCAAGGATCACGAAATTGTGAAGCACATTCACAGCTAAAGCATACCAGAGTCATTTTGGATCTGAAGCTTCCACTTTATCATCCAAGCTAAGTTTATCCTGAGGATCTTGTAAGGCATACTTCAGTAAAGATGAGAACATGATTCTATAGGGTAAGTCATATCAATTGCTATGTAATTTGTGACTCTTTCCATTTGGATGTTTTTTCTAGATGTTTTCCACGCAAATTTAGATATTTTTAGATATTTTTTAGACTCTGTTTCGGATGTTTTGTGTCAAAAAAAAAAGTATCAACACTGGTCCTAGAAGGGGTCAACATTGCACACAGTTTGATTCCATTTCTTTACATGTTCATTTATTTCACTTTTTCATATTTCTTCCCTCTTTACACGCACGCTGTCTTACTTATTTCGTTTCGTATTTTGTTAGTTTGTTTGCCTGTCTCTCTCTTCCTGCCTGTCTGTCTACTGGTTTGTCTGTCTACCTGTTTGTATGTCTACTTGCCTGTTTGTCTATCTGCCTGTCTGTCTATATGTCAAGCTGCCGTTGATACCGCCAATTTGGGAGGACTGCGTTGGCAACCGAAGGAAGAGGATGGTGCACGTGTGATATTGTCTCTACTGCCTCATTCATTCATTCATTTATTGAATCGTTCTGTTGACCTACTCATCTCTCTGTCTAGTTATCTGTTTTGTCTCTCAGTGAGTCTGACTCTCTAGGCTTCTGTGTGTATCTCTGTTTGTCCATCACTCCGACTGTCTGTTTATCATCCGCTTCCCTCTAGCATAGACTCCTTGAACTTTATTCATATAAACATGGTGGAATGTGGATACCTGACCCACTCATTTGAAATCCAGACCATTTCCCCTCTCCTCCCACCCCACCCCCTTTCTTTTCTCCAAACTTTCCTATGTCACTTAAGAGTACAATTCAACTTTCTCTCCCCAAAGTTGTTTTAAAAGGCTGGGTACCCACACATTACCCCATCACTAAGGACTTATCTCCAGCGCCCCGACCCACCCTTCCAGCGACCCAGAACCCACCCTGTAATCATTAACTCCAATTGATAATTTGTTCCCAAAATGGGTAAACCTGATAGAGTTGCCTTTCATGTAGCCGCTGTGTCAAAGGCGAAGCTCGGAGTAAATCCGTTTGTTATATTTTGTTATCTTGATCAATATTTACCTCGCCAGGTGCAAATGTTACATAGTACTATCGTGTGTGCCTGGTTGGTAAGTGAGAACTCGTTCTATTATCTAGCCGACAGTCTCATTTAGTCCTTAGCAAATTTTCGGTAGGTCTTAAACGTTTGGTGTTAAATCTTTGTATCGCTTTCTCGGTTGTTTGATATGAAACATGTTTCACATTCTTTGTAAATATTTTTAGCTTTATAT
>CAJHNH020000557.1:550321-567821 GCA_905116865.2 Candidula unifasciata
AAACAGCCACAGACCACATTCAACACGTTAACAAACAGCAAAGAAAGCTTGCAACATTGCTACAGAGAAGGAACAGCCGTAACTTGATCAACAAGGCGGATAGATGAAAGACCTATCTCGTGTGACTGCTAATGTGCGAAAATGGGAGCAATGGATGAGTGGCTGGGTGGGCGTGAGACGGCATTGAAGCTGATATACAAATTTAATAAAAGATCGCAGCATGAAACCGGAAGTTCGGAGTAAACAAAGATACACTGACAAGATAACAATTTCACCAAAGACGAATTTGTACATTGTTTTCATATTTCCCTCTGTCTGATTATTCCCCTTAGCCTCCTATGGTTTTACTTCACGTCTGTGGCAAACTGTTGTGTTTTGTTGACAAGGACGTTGGTCGAAATATTCGGTGTGTCTTTCATTCGCCTAGCTTCTAGCTAGATACTGCCTAAACCTAACGAGGTGCAATGAAAACTGTGTGGGGCAGATTTGGTGACTGTCTGGCCCGCGAAATCATTTGGCGTGACCCTGTCAGCACAGCCACAGGGAGAACGGGAAATGTAATAAAACTTAGAGCTTTTGTTTTCTTCATCGCGATATAAATTTGCTAAAGTTCTGGATCAAGAGCAGAGTCATGAGTGGACGAACCAACACAACTTCCGGGGAGGCGTTTACAGTCGAAGAAGAGAAGAGGAGAGAATCACCATAATAAAAATCAACATAATAAAAATCAACATAATAAAAATCAACATAATAAAAATCAACATAATAAAAATCAACATAATAAAAATCAACATAATAAAAATCAACATAATAAAGAGGGTGATGAGTGGTCTCGAAGCATCGAGTCATGGGAAGCAAAGGCGACCGGTGTAACGTTGAACACATCACCCACTGACTGCTACTTGGTGTGTACACAATTACAGTTACTGGTACCATCGGAACTATAACTTTTCGCTTGCTGCTGAATATGGGGACTAAGCGCTTATGGGAGTGTCCCGAGTACTGTGATGTCGATTTAACATTCAGTATTTCTTGCTCTCTTTCTTCATTGTGTTATGACGTAAGAGATGAGATGATGTCACCTTTGACCCAATGTGACAGGCTACTCGTTCAGTTGGTAACTTTGTATGGCCCGTGAATGATGTTTTAAATATCCTAAATGGCCCTTAGCAGGAAAAAAGGTCCCTCGTCCCTGGAGCAGAAGGAGGCTGGCGGTAAATGAAGTGATCAGTTCATGAAGCTCTTCACGAAGGCTTCGATGATTGCCCCGTGAATAACACCTGCAACAATAGCCAATCCTATCTGCTGGGACAGTCGCCGGGGACGATGGGAAATCCTGGCTGTTTTATTAAGCTGTTTTTGCCTGGGAATTGTGTGGAGAGTGTGGGCTGATAAAAGGATGACAATTGCCAGGAGTTAGGCTGTCAGTTTGAAACGGGACAAACAAATGATATAGTTTAACTTGCATTATCCGAATTAGCAGCCCAAACCCACACATTCGGACAATTCTATCTTCTTGTGAATACAAATATCGAGGACACAATCAATATATTGCCCAATTTACTCGCCAAATATATTTGGATCCATTTCGTCCCGTGTGTACAAACACATTTCTGTTCGCTGAAATATTATATATAGGAGGTCGGTCATTTTCGTATCTTCTTCTTCTTGTTGTTGTTCCCCTTCCCCGGCTGTAAACTCCGGCAACAGGTTCTGGCTGCTCATTCTCTTGTGCACTTTGGTCTTGTTCCGCGACTAAAGGTGTGCGTACACATCCGTTTTACAGATCTGCAGATTGTTGACTACTTGCCTCTCAGACAGAGGCGCCCCAACTTCTAAGGAAGCACCCCCTAATGTTTCGCCCCCTACGACATGTATGTTGGAGAGGAAGAGGGTTGACCCCCCCCCCCTTTCCAATGGAGCACAGGAACCCACACAGGGAACTTTAACCACTGTCTCTGTAATGATTAAAGTCTGAAATATTCCTCATCGTCGCCACCGCCATACTTCTAAGCAAAGGGCATCTGATCTTCTTGCAGTGCCTCGTTCTTAGTTGTTATTTCTGCCATGAATAAGTTTGATTTTCTGTCTTGAATCAGTTTGGAACTGAAAGACTTAACCTGCTTTTATCTTCACACCCTGCTCCTCTGTAGTATTTTAAGACGTCCCAGATCATTGTCAAACATGACAGAGGACACACATGGTAATGGCCACCAGAAGGTATCTCAGGCAGACCTAATTCCCTCAACCCTGACACGCGTGAGAAAGTATCCCTTGCAGATGTCCTTGTTACATAGTGAAACCCCAATCCTTATCCCTGCAGCCCGGTCAGCAATTACCGGACAACTAGAGGCACTTGGTCAGTAGTGGACAATTAGACCAGCGCTGGTCTGTTTACACTGGGATGTGACACGAGAGCGCTAAGGGCTGACCACTTGATGGAGCACCACTCACCATTCCGATGTTTTGCTTGGGACTTAGCTGAGAATTGAGTTCATGGTTGTGAGAGATCTTTGCGTACCAACCAACTCACTTGGCATCCAGCGTCCCAAACAAGGCTCTGTGTCGAAGGCTAACTTGACTTTTCCTATAGCAACTAATGTTACTGCATATATCCATTTCCCCTGCACATCCAGCCAGACACTGCGGGTGATTGGTACCTCTCTGATTACACCAAGGAAGAAGTCGATATGTCTGGTCGCCGATATATTTGTTTCCCAATAGGCATCTGAAGAAGACAACATTGAAGGATGGAGAGTAGGAAGAGAGGAAGAAGTACAAGAATGTGGAGGAGGACGACGGCGAAAGGGAGGCGGGCGAGGAAGAGAAGACGAAGAACACGACACTGATGCTGTTTAATAAAAATTTAAAAAAAAGAAAAGGATGAAGAATAAGGGAAAGAAGAAGAAGAAGAAGAAGAAGAAGAAGAAGAAGAAGAAGAAGAAGAAGAAGAAGAAGAAGAAGAAGAAGAAGAAGAAGAAGAAGAAGAAGAAGAAGAAGAAGAAGAAGAAGAAGAAGAAGAAGAAGAAGAAGAAGAAGAAGAAGAAGAAGAAGAAGAAAAGGGATGATTAATTACAACTAAATAAATTATTCTCAACTTCAAAGGAACATGGACATTGTCGCTAACACAACAATCAACACCTCCATACATCCAACACACCCACGCACTCGTTAACAATCACAACTTGGCCACAATCCCACGCACTCGTTAACAATCACAACTTGGCCACAATCCCACGCTCATCAACAATCAAAACTTTGACGTAGTCTCACACTCACCAACAATCAAAAGTTGATGAAACATTTCACAGCCAACACCTCGCCTTCTTCAACATGTAAAAGACTTTCCAAGGATAGTGAGACACATTACGTCCTGTTTGTGATTGATCATGGCCGAACGGAATGATCGGTAACTTAGCGCCTTTCATTAATGAACTTCGAGTAAATTTGTGGTCAGATTTTGGAAAAATATTAGTTTAACATACAATGTCCGTTCACACATTGCTTCAGATCACGTTGTCCGTTTACACATTGCTTCAGATCACATTGTCCGGTTCCGGGAGCTTTGTGGACAGCCAAGACAAATATTGTTGGTGTGCTTCCAGGTAAGAGAACATCAAAGCCATTATTCTGTTGCAGTGTGAACAAGGCGTGTACACGACACTATGCAGTAAGTTATGTGAAGAGAACTAGCAAACCCCTAAGGCCATCTCATTAACAAGATTGATACCTTCTTCTTCTGCCTTTTATCACCCGTGGAGCATAGGCCCTCAACTAACTCCCGCCAAGTTGTTCTTCCCTTCGCCATCACATGCAGTTCTTCAATGTCCTCCCCATCTGTTTAACGTCCACTCTCTAGTTCTCTTCTCTCTGTGTGTGAGTGAGTGTGTGTATGTTAGTGTGTGTGTGTTTTGGTCTGCATTTAATTTCTTGCCCCTGTGGGTTCCATTGCACAGACATTCTACTTATATTGTTCTCATATTTTCTTAGCGTGTGTTATGACTTTTCTTCATGTCCGGGTCCACTGGAAGTTGTCTGGTTCTCTCAGTATTAGTGATTTAATCATTCCCTCTATACTGCACAGGCACCCGTTAATGAATGTGTGTAATTCTTTAGTTCTTTCCTCAGTCTACACAACCACGCTGCTCTACCCTTGACCATCTCGTACAGGTTACTCCAGGCCCCCCCCCCCTTCCCCAACATTACTGAACCCTGTTTTTAGTTATCTTCTACAAACACGCACCCACACACGCAAGCGCGCACACATAAACTCTCTCTCTCTCTCACACACACACACACACAGAGCACAACTTTCAAACCAGACAGGTATGTTTGACTGAGTGTATATCGGGGGTCTGCGTATGACCCTGGGCGCTTTTCACTATGTGCCTTCTAAATTAACACTTTGCCTGCAAAGACGAAGGGCCGACAAGAAGTCCACTGAGTACATTCGATCTACACAAATGTGTCTGCGCCTCACAATAAGCTATTTCAAGAATGTGTTGACCATACTCAAGGTCCCTAACCGATGACGCGGCATTGAATGTCTACAGAATCTCTCTGACTGGGGACTGTACGACTGAATCCGGTAGATGAAGACCAACAGCGAACAAACAACACAAAGGCCGTGTTGGCCCAGACTGGGTGTGAAAAATTCAGTGGAGGTCATTAGATGGCTCAGTTGGACCAATTCCATTATCACGAGAAGAATGATCGATGTGTCACAAAGCCGATGAAACGGTTGAGGAAATAAAATGACGACAAAAAAGGAGGGTTACAGTCTGGCAGAGAAAACGTACGGCATCTATGTCCATACTGATGGTCAGTTCTGAAAGGGGTTGACTTTTGTAGGGGAAATGGTCAGATGGGAAGCAAACAAAACAGCCATCTTGCTGAGCTGAGGTGTCCAGTTAACTAACACTTTGTGTTGTCATACCTGGGTAAAAGGACTAGGTGACCGACTGGAAAGCTTGTGCCCTTTTCACATTTGACCTAGTTAAGTTTTTATGTGTTGCCTCTTAACTGGCAACTGAAATTAACCGACCAAGAGACTAAGATATTAATTAAAACTAGCATCCAAGAAAGGTGACTCGATACCCACACTAAAAGTTATCCACAAGATTGGTTTCATCGTCTCTCTAGACTCTAGAGGGCAACAACTTGTCATATTCAGACTAAAGACATAACACAACAGACCTTGCCAACAGATGCTCAAACTTTTCAGTGTAGGAAACACGGAGACGTGTCCCTGCAGCGTGGCACCCGAAAATACTGAGCAACACTGTCAACTGGATGCTGACAACAGAGACGCAATCTGGCCTGTTCTAAACTCAATGAAGACAAAGCTTTATAGCACGCGAGGGAATATGGACTTCCTTTGCGTAAAAGCTATAGGCCCCCCAATATAAGTTTTTTGATGGAATGAGCGAAGCAGACAAAACTCGCAATAAAACATAGACCATCAAAAGGCCCACTTGGCAACTGCAATCTCATTTCTCTACGGAGTAATGTTCCTGTAGTTGGTCTCGTGCCCAGTATGAAACGGGAGTCTACCTCAAACTATGGTCGACGTGAGGGCTCAGGAAGCTTCATTAAAAAAAAATCGCAGTATTCATGGGATTGGAACGCGTGACCACAGAACTGGCAGGAAAACTCCAACCCACTGGACGATTTGCTCCAATTAATTAATTATTATTTTTTGCTATTAATACATACTTAAACAAGCTCATGCCTCTTAAGTGCCGCTCCATCCACTAATGGTTTCTTTGTGTATGCGTTCCTGTATGTGGAGTAGTTTATTAGAAATTACAGGAGATATGAACTGTCTCTGTCATCACCATCGTCTGTCGTCATCATCATCACTGGTGTTGTCATCATTATCAAGAATCCAAGGAAACTGAGGATTGTGCCCACCACATCGCCATGGCACACGATGGTGATCGAAGCGATTAAAATCCTCGTGGTCCCACTAGTTCAACCCTATCTGCCCATTGTTGAACCCCAGAACTGGAAGAACTTATACCTTCTGAGAGGCCACAATGAAAGACCACGGCCGGCTTGACGTAAAATCAACAAAGATCTTGGATTGTCCACATCTCTATAGACCTCGTGGGTGGAGATAAGCAACGAAAGGGTTTCTTTTAGACTGCCTGGGTCGTGGGCCGTTGGACTGCCCCCTGGTGGCACAGGTGGGGGCTGAATAAATGTGGCCATGGACTTGGCTGTGACGTGTCCTTTACCTGGTGGGATCCGAACTGACCAAGGTTATGTCACGCTCCGAGAAGCTTGTTGTGATTATCGGTGCCTATCTTAGACACGACTCAATAATTGTGGTTTGTGTGCTTTAGACGTTCAAAGGGTTGTGTTCAACGGTTAAGGAGGGTCCTATTTGGTTGGTCGTAGCACCATGGATGGGTTTCGGGACCTCTTTTCTTGCAGGAGGGGGGGGGGGGGGAAAGGGGGAAACTGGATCTAATGCTTGTTCACAAGTCTGTCGTAACGGAATATTAATTAAGGATTTACCCAAATCGAGTGAGTTGGCCCACAAGATGCAAATATCACATTCTAGATGTAAACAACATCATAACCTACCAGGAACTCTTTAAAAAATGAATGCAAAAGAAGACTATCGGAAAGATAGGAATACGTCAGGAAATGAGTGTAATTTGTTAGGGGTTAAGAGTGGGGGAGGGGGGGGGGGAATCACACAGATGTCCTTGACTTGATTAGCACTTGCAGAAAAAGATGAAACCAACAAGAGTATACGCCCAGACAACATGCACATGGAAGTCATAGTTGCTAAACCGGGATTCGAACCATTCGCATTCACGTGGCCACCGCTTATCACTCAGAAACGAGAATAAAACTGTGGCTTAGCGGTTCAGGCCACGGTACTGGACAGACCAGGTGACCAGTCAAATACAAAGTTTATCCTGAAGTGGATAGACTGCGACCGCAGACGGCAGTGGACAACAGGAGTTTGCGTGTGCAAAATATGAATGATCAAGATACTGAATGTTGGAGTTGTCAGCATACATCATCACCTGCGCCTGCTGACAAGGCAATTGGACAAGAAGGTAAAATGGTTTGTACTGCAACATAAGTTATTGGTCAATGACGACTTCAGTGCGAATGCAAGCGACGAAAGAGAAAGACACATGAGAGTTATGACACGGAAGCGATGCTCCAAAGAGAAAGACACCTAAGAGTTGTGACACAGAAGCGATGCTCCAAAGAGAAAGACACCCTAGAACTATGACACAGCAGCCAAGCCCCCGTAGAACTCACCCGTGGACTTGGAACTAATTGATCTTGTCTAATCGACCACATTTCGACTCTGTCCCATTAATGCCGGTACCAACCAAACCATTATGGTGCTTCAGTTCCAAGTCTGGCTAAAAGCTGACAACAAGACATAAACATGCCAGCACAGACAGACTTCTGACACACAGACAGACCCGTCACGTGATCTGTAGTGTGCGAGAGTCAATCAACCGTTTTCCTTCTTAGGTCTCAGTGCCTTTGTCATATCGTCTGCAACGGGTGCACATTAGCCAAGATTCTTCAAGCGCGAAATCCCAGGTTAAGCATAGTATACTCTGGAGTCCACTTCGCTCCGGCGAGAAATGGCGAACCGTTTAACGGTCCATCTTTCCGCTAATTGCAATTCCATCAACAACTCTGGCCATTGAGCACAAGTACAAGCTCCTAACTGCCCTAATGGCAGCTGAAATACAACGAGCCGACTGCCGAGTGCAACTAAACAAGTGCGGTTGTACACCCGCAAGTTCTAACAACCGTTCTCCCTTCTAAAAGACGATTCAGAAAGACAAGAGAAATATTTTTTGCTCTATTGATGAGTTTCATTGAAGCTGCCATTGCAGGACTGTGTTCAAATACGACCTTAAATCCCAAAGAAAGAAGTGCCATTCACCTGGGAGATGAAACAACAACGAATCTTATTGTTCTATTTTGTTTGCCTCCCGGACCATCATATCAGCTCGGCGGGAAAGTCCATTGTTCTAGCCACTGTAGCAGCATTTGCTGCAGACTGGATTCTCAAGACCGTGAAATGGCCTACCGGAGTTTGTGCGTTCGTTCTATCTTATGTTTTAACTACCGGATAGCGGGCCGGTAACGCGTTCTAATTGTGTCATGCAGATCTCAGTTTCCAAGTTTGAACTGGCGGGTTTCAAGACCTGCATAAGGACGTTAACCGTAGCAGACAGGCTGAAATGTTAGATAGCGTGTCTTTTGTCTCTAGGCAGTTGTCTTCCTTTCTGTCTGTCTTTGTTTGTTTGATGCGCCATGGAAATTTGTCATGGATCGGTGTACACAGGTAAAAACCCAACACAAAAAGATCAATAATGAAGTTCACCGTGACTCTCTTTTTTTTTTCTTTTTTCGCTAGCTCCCTTTTTCCCGCATCTCTCTTTCTCTGTCTGCTTCTCCTTTTGCTTCATATTTCTTTGCTATATCATAATACTTTTTTTTTTCTAGGAATTGCAAGCAGTGGGTTAGTTCGTTCTACTGTCTGTCTGTCTGTCTGTCTGTCTGTCTGTCTGTCTGTCTGTCTGTCTGTCTGTCTGTCTGTCTGTCTGTCTGTCTGTCTGTCTGTCTGTCTGTCTGTCTGTCTGTCTGTCTGTCTGTCTGTCTGTCTGTCTGTCTGTCTGTCTGTCTGTCCGTCTACTTCTATTCCATTTTTCTGTGATCTTTCGGATCATATGGACAGTGTAATAGAACAGGCAGCACCCATACATTAAAAGACTAATTCAACTAGGAGGGAGGAGGGAGAGGAGGGAGGAGGGAGAGTAGGGAGAGGAGGGAGGAAGGAGAGTAGGGAGAGGAGGGAGGAGGAAGAGTAGGGAGGAGGGAGAGTAGGGAGAGGAGGGAGGAGGGAGATTAGGGAGAGGAGGGAGAGTAGGGAGAGGAGGGAGGAGGGAGATTAGGGAGAGGAGGGAGGAGGGAGAGTAGGGAGAGTAGGGAGAGGAGGGAGATTAGGGAGAGGAGGGAGAGTAGGGAGAGGAGGGAGGAGGGAGAGTAGGGAGAGGAGGACAGTAATGAGAGGTTGTGGAGGATATTCACATATGAAGGGAAAACGCAATCGGACTTGTAATCAGGTTTCAGCTGGTTTGATTAACATCTCGACTCTTGGTCGGCAACTGAAGACAGGGGGGGGGGGGGGCTGAGTACGTGGGCTGGAAGTGTCCTGGGTTCAGTGATGTTCATTCATTCATTCATTCATTCATTCATTCATTCATTCATTCATTCATTCAATCATCATTCATTCATTCATTCATTCATTCATTCATTCATTCATTCATTCATTCATTCATTCATTCATTCCTGCCTCTGTTGCCGTAAGACGTAGTAGACTATAACATCCAGTTTCTACAGCGCTCCACCTACCTATCCGAATGTATACGTACAGTTAGTTGCGTATCCTTTACAGGAAGTTGCAGAGCACAACCCCAGCATATTTCTGGCTGTTGTGGTTTTTCTAGGCAATTTTGACGTTTAGTAGTTTGCCGTTGATCTCTCAACGGTCAGCTCTCGGTACTACTTTTTAAACCAACGCAAGACAAACAGACGGCAGCGGGGATCGAACCCAGTACCCCGGCATCACAAAGACATACTAACCACAGACAGATTACGGTGTCTCATGAAGCAATGCTCCTGGCGCAAGAAAAATCTTCACACATCAGCCACAGAAGCCTGCCATGCTACAGCCTCGACTGTCTGCTTTTCATTCACTAGAAAGTGCAATGGACACCTCAACAAGCCTGCACGATTATCAGTGCTCCAGTGAGCTGGTAATTAATACAACAACAGGGGCCGGGCAGAGAATAGCCGGCATCTGAGGTGGAAAACGGGACAGGGGACGACAAACAAGAAACAATCCAACACCTAAGCAAACATCTTAACTCTGTTAAACCCCCGTTCCACATTTGCTCTGCTCTCACCCTGGGTCACAAACGGCCCCGGCCATTTTAAAATGCCTATTAAACCGGTGTAAACACAACTTTATCTCCCCTAGTTAAATTTACCGCTGTTCTACCCATAATCCAAGCCGTATGTCGTGATCTCAGAAGATGACACCTGCAAATAATATTTGTCATGGGGCCACATTCAAGGGACGGGTAGCAATCGAATTCGCATTAAAAAAAAATGCGGGGTATGAATGCCATAAAAGACGAGACGGGGACAAGTTCGGAACAAGGTTTAAAGTGTTTGATTTACACCGTATCGGCACCTTTTGGTAGACTCGATTACATATAGTTGAACATCTCGACTACTTCCCGCTATCTGTCTTGTGCTCTTTGTAACCCCAGCTACTGACTTTGCTCAAAGACAAACAGGTAGAATGATCCGGCGACAGATGCTACTGTAGGGGTATCAATTCGTAGGGCAATCAATTAGTAGGTCACTCCTATAACAGTAATAGGAAGCACAGTCGTCGGAACACCACAGCTAAGGACCCATGTGTTCTCACCCCCCCCCCCCCCCCCCCATCGGCCCCGAAAATGTATCAAGATGCCCAAGCTGCCACCCTACCCTGTACAGAAGTTCTCCTCTCATGCGTTTTTATATATTCATGATCTTCTTCTTCATCTTCTTCTTCATCTTCTTCTTCTTCTTCTTTTTCTTCTTCTTCTTCTTTTCCTTCTCCTTTTCCTTCTTTTTCTTCTTCTTCCTTCTTCTTTTTCTTCTTCTTCCTTCTTCTTCTTCTTCTTCCTTCTTCTTCTTCTTTTTCTTCGCTTTCATTGGTTGAAAACTCAAGCGGTACATTTTAGTTGTTTATCCACTTCTGACCTTTTGTCTTGTTCAAGAACGCGAGTTTTGTATGCACAGCTGTTTTACGAATTTAACTTATCTGAATGCAGATAGTTGCGCCCCACCTCCCACCAGGCAGATCTACTTCGACTTCGAAGTAACATATCAATTTAGTCTACTTTAATGACATGCTTGCCCCCCCCCCCCCCCCCCCCTCCCGGCAGGTGATTGTAAAGAAACAGAAGAAGAAAAGGCACAAACAAGAAAAGCTGTTCTAGGGTAGTGGATAGGACGTCTAGACTTGTAGGATAATGGCGAACAACTCGAGACACCCTGTGCACGATCCGCAGTGTGAAAATGCCAAGGCACAGTGGCAGAAAGGAGGAAGCTACACAATAGATCACGTTATGTGTGGGTAGTTTTCGTGTGTGTGAGATATTCTCCCTGTCTCTCTCTCTCGAGGGACATCTCTTTCTGAGTGTGTATGTGTGTGAGTGTGTGTGCAGGATGCTCTTGTGGTGTGTAGGGTGTTCTAGGGTGCATGTGAGCGCGCGTGCGGGCTGCTCTTGTGTATGGGTGGGGAGTTCCTGGGTGTATGTGTGCGCGTGTGCATGATGTTCCTATGTATATGGCCTAGTCGCATGTGCAACATACAGGACCAACCAGAGAATGCCTGAGTTTAAAAGGTTTCTCTCCAGGCTCAGAGGCCTGCCATCGTCACGAGAGCCCAGGCCAAAGGTCACAGAACAATTGTGTGAGGTAAACGGCCACCCCAGTTCAACCATTTATGATATGACAATAATAAGAAACGAAACTGACCAGGCTCACTTGAGAACATTGAAATAAACAAGAGCTGAAACACAGAGACAAGAAAACCAGCGGGCGGAGACGACACATGGTTATTTCCACACAGGGAACATTCCATCTTTTAATTTCCCTCGATATTAAGAGCAGAGAGTGAGACTACTTCGTTCCACTTCTCTTCTACAAGCATGCAAACATCAAAGGTGGCCTTTTGATACTTTATGCGAGAAACAGGTTTATCTGTTAGGAAAGTGATACCGCAAGTGATATTTCAATACATCAAACACATCCGGGTCGTATCAGTGATGCGACACAAGCGGTAAGTGCCGAGCTACCGAATAATTTCGACTCAGCTGGCAGATCAAAGGTCAAACACAGTAGACAGAGCTGGGGGAGACGGTACGTGATCACACCAAAGAAGATGAAGACAAATGACGCCAAGTGTACCCTAGGACTGGTCATTATTGGGGGAAAACCCTGTCATGACCTATTTGTCACAGTTTGTGTTTTCAATAATCAGTCAGGGATGGAGGAAAGCGGGAAGGGGTAAGCGTGGTAGTGGTTAGGATGGTTGCATACCGGTTAAATGGTCATGTGTTCGAATCCTCACCCAGCCAGGATAAAGATATCTTCAGCTCCCAGATTTAACCGAACACAAAAGGCAAGACGAGCTTTCATAGAACTAGGAAATTCGTGGAGGTCAACAGGAATTAAAACTAATACTAAAAATATTGAAATTTTGAATTTTAAGGTCTAATTAAAAGTGCTGTATGGAGAGGTAACATTGAGAACAACTAAAACATATTCTTATAAACTACAAACATTCATTAACTGGCGCTTGCGCACGATACAAACACTTAGAACACATGATAGAATCACTAGTGTAGAGCACAGGGAGAGAACTAAACAAGTTCCACAGCACAAATAACTAGAATGTCTTTGCACTGGAACCCTCATGGGCATAGAAACAAAAACGGACCAATAGCACATTGAGAATTGGGCCAGAGAATAAAGATAAAAATATAGGGAATAATAATAATAATAATAATAATAATAATAATAATAATAATAATAATAATAATAATAATAATAATAATAATAAGAAGAAGAAGAAGAAGAAGAAGAAAATGAAGAAGAAGAAGACAACAATAGTGGAGATGATGAAAACAACGACGACGACCGACAGCAACAACAAGAATTCAATAACCAACATCAGGTTCTCGTTCAGGCATGCAGTGCTCTGTGTGTGAGTGTGTGTGTGTGTGTGTTGTGTGTGTGTGTTTACAACATTGAGTCGTTTTAACCTAAACTAAAACACAACCACACACACACACACGCCTGTAAGCGTTGACAATCCCTTCCCTCAACTTTAATCTGTAAGACATAAGTGAAAACAAAATGACCCTTCGCCAATCCTTTGGGGAATAAACCAAGATCTAAAGATTGAGGACTTATGAAACACCTGACAGAATTATACCAGGTGAATTTATTTCGACACTTTAGGTAATTTCTCGTCCATCTGGACGGATTTCACCACCATATTATTAAAAAACAGCAGTGATTTCTCCCCCAGGGGATGGGATATTTGTTCACACACCTGGTGTGACTCGAGTCTGGCGGTCTCTTTGAAGGATTCACACCGCTGATTGAGGCCGGTTGAGATGATGTTGGCAACCGGGTTGAAATAGGATCACTCATGCTGCACATGAACCATCTTTGGGAGGATAGCCCACAAAAGCTTGATCACCGGAGCTTTGCTAAGTAGCATAAGAAGGGGTAAGAAAAAACAAATGTGGCGTTTTACCTCCCCCCTCCCCCCCCACGTGGGGGGTTTGAAAGGTGGGAGTTGGCTACAAATATTGAAAAGACCGAAGAACATAAATGTGGATCGGCATGCGGTCAAAGTGAAAGCTCGGAGAGCAGATAACATCTCCACATTGTTTAGAAGTGTATGTTTGTGTTTGGAGACTTGAAAACTGAGTGGCAACTGTTAAAATGTACGGGGAAAGAGCAAAGGGGAAGACAAAGAGATAAACATCTTGGAAGTTTCGCCGCATGGTGTAATCTTTGTAAGAATACCGGCTTGAGCAAAAGCCGGTGTGAAAAGGCGAAGCATGACCGCGCCAACTGATCGGGTCAAAACTGGATGTGGATGATGATGATGACTCCACGTGTGGGTTCCAGGATCCCACGGTGGGTGGGGAAAAAAACAAAAATATACCATTTGCCTTCCCAACAAGCATGTCGAATGCGTCGACTAATTGAGAGGAAAAGGGGGGGGGGGGAGGGGGCTTCCTTTGAAGTCAGAGTGCATCTGCCTGAGAGGCAAGGAACCAACAGTTGGCATACAGAAAAGGCAGATCTTTAAAACAGAAGACTCAAGTTCTGGAACATGACTAAAGTCCAGAAGTGGACGAACAACCAAAACTTTCCAGTAGAATTTATAGCCGGTGAACGCGAAGAAGAGGAAGATGAAGATGAAAAAGAAGATGAGAAGAATATTCTGAGGATGATAACGGTTTATGTTTTCATGAAACAAAAAGTGTTTCCCTGTTGGCGTGGTAGGGCATCAGTATGTAGCAGTGTATGTCCCAATCAGTTTGTAAGAATATGCTACCCCCTGCTGACGTCACAGCCACTCGTATCATGTCTATGATTGCTCCGCCTCCTTCAGTGTCCCCAAGTTATGATTGGATGGTTGGTTCTCTGGTTGTTTGGCTGGTTGGCTGGTTAGTTTCTTGGGTTTGTGGTTCGCTGGTTGGTTCGTACGCTGGGTGGTTGGTTGGTTGGTTTGGCTGTTTGGGTGTTTGGTCGGTTATCAGGTTGGTTGGTCGGTTAGCAGCTGGTCAATTGGTTAGCTGGTTACTAAGCTGATTGATTGTTTGGCTGATTGGTTTCCTGGTTCACATACGTGCTAGAGATTCTACAGGCCACACAGACATCTGATTTCCCTCAGAGACACTTCTGATAAGGAATTTTATGAATTTTTGCTCGTGCTTGTGGTATTGTTAATATATATGGAATCTGCTAATGAAGACTCTCATGCTGCAACGTTCCCTTTTAGTTTGTACTGGTACTAACGTGAAGCTAACTGGTTCTGCTTTTCGTTCGGCGTCATATATTTACGCATATATTCGACAGCCAATGAAAGTGACAAGATGCCACTAAAATCGTCTGTAAACCCACAAAAGAAAACCACAAAATACCCATAAAGTCAGAAGGTATCCCTGATACAGCCATGAAGATTTACGTAAAACAGAATTTACTACTGGATAGGACAGTTTAGTAAAAGACACCATGGAATTACGCGACTGATATCAAAATTAGCATGCTATATCCATAAAAGGAACCGGCTAAACTAAACAGAAGGGGCCAACCACACGCAAGTCTGCAGCAACTTCCCATTTACCAGTTATTCGACACGCATCGTTTGTGATAGTCGTAAAAGCACCAAAAGACAGTTCAGCGTCTTTACTTTGAAAAGTTAAACACGTTTTGAAATTTCAAAGCCGTTATCTGTATGAGAGATTTACGACTCCAGGGCGTATACATTTTTATACTGCATCAATTCTGCAAGATAATACCAGTCAGTTGGCGTCAACTGCATCATCCTTAGGCAAAAAGGAGGACAGCTTTTCATAAAAGTTGTCTTTCAAAGAAGACGCACCTGCGAAAAAAGTGTCTATGACAGGGGGACCTTCGTGAGCTGTTGTGTTTAAATATAGAAATGGGAATTTCCTGATTGTAATCAAATTGTCGGGTGTCAGATTGGTCCAGGTCTTTGAGAAGGTGGATGTATATCTTGGTGGATCGGGTCCTGTGGAATCATGGTGGAAGATGAGACCAGTTTAGAGCAGGATATCGTTTAGCGGGGTCATCTTTCTTGCGGCTGTCTGATCGTGGGATATCTACGATCCTTCATCTACTAGTCTAACTCTGCCATCCGAGCGGCTGATACCAATGTTGTGCTTTTCAACGCTGTTAAATATATATTTATTACAACACGAAAAACTAAAACGCACGTTATTTCGTGAGGGCGTGAAGTGATATACATTTACATCTACCAGGTGAATGACTGAGTAGATTTGTTGACAAGACCGTTTTAGAGCTTACATTATTTCACAGGGACACATCCGGTAAACGGTTTACCGCTGGGTCGCGCCAACAGAGAGTGCAGAGAGGAAGCCAGGCTTTTCCCAGCTAGACAGATTTGATCCAGACCGTTACATCGGCTAGCCAGGGCAATAAAATGACACTTTTCATGCGTTTTGGGTATATAGGGCTAGACCTATGTTTTATAGACCAACCGGTACTAGGCGGCTGATGTGGTCAGCATCACTCCGGCCAGAATTACTTCCCAGGATTTTACCCAGTATCCATTTAAGGCTGGGTCAACATGGGAGCAATGGTCAGGTACATATCATGAACCTGACCGCATCTCGCTGGCGCCCGAGATTTCCTGTCAGTTCCCATTCATGCCGGGGCTGTTTCCGCGGGCTGTTCTATGTTCTAGGGGTGTCACGTCGTGTTATTTTCAACGCTCTAAGCTTTCTATATTCCGCGTTGTGAGCGACCCGAAGCACGTTCTATCTTCCACATTTCACTGCGTGTGTTACAGCGTTGTCCGTTTGTTCTTCATCGCTATCACGGTTGCCTTGATTTGTGACTGGAGTCGTCTGAGTGTGAGTTTGCATGGCGTAGACGTAGTGAATGTGCTGGCCTGGACGCGTTCAAAACCATTCTGGCCGACATTGCTCTCTTCTGGCCGCAGCAAGAGTCCTAGTCCGTGGGCCGGCCATTCGAATCGCCACTTCAGTCCATAGTAGCTGAATTACATGACATCTTCAGATCTACTAACGCTGCAGAACTGAAGGCTTGTCCACTTCTAGGTTAAAAAAAAATTGTACAGATCCCATCTCACGCCTTTAGGCCATCGGGCATATGAGAAGAGCACCGTAATTTTACCGAGAAATCGACACTATGAGGGTAACGTGGTCAGCATTACGCTGGCTGTCTTTACTTCCCCAGGACATAAATCCTGGTACCTATTTTAGGCGGGTCGACCTTCGACGCCACATACCAAGATGAAGAATCCACGCAGATAGCAGTGGGTTTCGATGGCGATACAATGGATTACGAATCGACTTCGGGGTCACCAACATGCATACAGTATATCCATCGACAACGAGGGTCCTCTCTGTGATGGGAGCGACGTTCTGTGAAGGAACTGCTTATTGATGGTGATGACGGTAAACAGCTGAAGGTAAATGCTTAGCTTGACGTAGTTGCATAATGTGCTTAAAGTTTACTCTCGGAATTAGCAGCACTGCTGCGAGGATGCTGGCGACAAGAGTTCCAGTCCATGTGACTGACCTGTGTCCAGCAACAACTGCTGCGAGGATGTTAGCGACAAGAGTTCCAGTCCATGTGACTGACCTGTGTCCAGCAACAACTGCTGCGAGGATGCTGGCGACAAGAGTTCCAGTCCATGTGACTGACCTGTGTCCAGCAACAACTGCTGCGAGGATGCTGGCGACAAGAGTTCCAGTCCATGTGACTGACCTGTGTCCAGCAACAACTGCTGCGAGGATGCTGGCGACAAGAGTTCCAGTCCATGTGACTGACCTGTGTCCAGCGACAACTGCTGCGAGGATGCTGGCGACAAGAGTTCCAATCCATGTGACTGACCTGTGTCCAGCAACAACTGCTGCGAGGATGCTGGCGACAAGAGTTCCAGTCCATGTGACTGACCTGTGTCCAGCAACAACTGCTGCGAGGATGCTGGCGACAAGAGTTCCAGTCCATGTGACTGACCTGTGTCCAGCAACAACTGCTGCGAGGATGCTGGCGACAAGAGTTCCAGTCCATGTGACTGACCTGTGTCCAGCGACAACTGCTGCGAGGATGCTGGCGACAAGAGTTC
>CAJHNH020000557.1:572821-607821 GCA_905116865.2 Candidula unifasciata
AAGAAAGAGGAAAGGGGAGGTAGACTGACGAATAGAGAGAAGGAGGACGTAACGGCTAGCGAGCAGGTAGTGGGCAAGCATATAGATGGACAGGTAAATAGACAGGTTTATTCAGACAGGAATCATGAAAGGTGCGAAGTCAGACAGCCCGACAGAGAGAGAGAGAGAGAGAGAGAGAGAGAGAGAGAGAGAGAGAGAGAGAGAGAGAGAGAGAGAGAGAGAAAGAGAAAGAGAGACATATACACTGAGGTAGAAGACTGCATCATAGACAGACGGACACAGGAGGTAGGAGCATTCACGGAAAGATGGGAGAAATAAATACAGACAGACAAACAGACAGACAGACAACAGACAGACAGAATGACAGACAGACAGACCGTCGCACTGACGGGCGGACTGATGGATGGACAGATACACCATCAGACAGAAGCCCAACGGACAGACAAACGGACGGACGGAAGATGGACGGATGGGCATGTGTTAGATGGGAGGACAGACAGTCAGAAGGGCATGGATGAACAGAACCACAAAGATCAGCCCTATACCATATTGTAGGAGACTCGAAAGTATAGTCACCATTCATTGATACATTTATGAAACTGCATTTTTTCGATCGCACACTACAAAAGGCTACAAATCATCTATAATGCGGTATCCTTTCCTAATCCTTTGAAATAACGATCTTCAAGAGGCAGCCGAAAGCCTAAGAAAACTCTCCTACCGACCTCCGATCTCAAGTTGTATCCTGCCGGAGTCGATTTCAACTGTTCACATTGAGACACAAATCCAATCATCACAACTGTACCCAGATGGATCTCATTGTGATAATCCGTCACCGCTGGCCTAATCCGATCAGGAATAATTGTTATCGATAGAAGAATAAAACTAGAATCTTCTTAAGAAGGCTCTCGTTTGTTTAAAAAAAAAAAAAAAGAAAAAAGAAAGAACTTGAAAATTGAATGAACAACAGTTTTCTTCGACGAGTTAAAGATTGTGTACATATTTATTTTCTTTATCTGGCGATTGTGAATTGGATCTGACTGATTGAAGTTATTGTTTTTCTGTTATCTTTATATTGCTTCAAGTCACAATCTGGAATGGGAGTAAGAAGGGATTGAAATAATGAAGTACCTAGTTATTGATAGTATATTAATACCACAAAGATACAGAGACGGGGGGGGGGGGGGTGCCCCCGGCCAGGGGGTAAGTAATAGGCAGCTCCAAAGCTTTGTTCACAATTTGTTCCCCTGGATTAAATCATCGTTTGATGCTGTTATTGTCCCTAGGTTGTGTTTAATCTTTTAATTAGAATCGATGCGTAGGTGGTAACAGCTGGGCAGATGAAGATCTTGTGTGAGGGCATCACGTTGGGGGATGCCACGCAGAGGTGCCACGCTGAGCGTCACGTATCGTATAGTGAACATGAGTTTTTCAGAAGCAAAGGTCAGATTTGCATTGTTAAGGAGAGAACATCTAAATCAATGTCTCGTTTAAGCGTTCCTGTAAGTTCACTCGAACATTCGGGCAACTAACTGAAGATGAGCTGAAATGAAGAAGTAACTTAACAAGACACAAACTACGACAATCATTCAATCAGCATGTTGTCTTCACAGAACGTCGCCGTCTTCACGGCACGTCTGAAAGTCGCTTTCTTTAGCCAGTACTCCAGCCCTATGTGCTTTCATCTTCTATGTCCTAGATTCCACATACAGGGAGGTCAGCCCCCATCTCGTTTTCCGGAACTGAACTTTCCCTTCCCGTTATCTCCAGATCACAACGGCGCTTGGCATGTACACAATACCTCAGCTATCGGGAGAGGACGCTGTTTATGAGCCAGATTTCCTTGATGTTTATGTCCTGCAGGATGTGGACACACTGTGGCAATAGTCTCCGCTCTATATGATCTTACCGGGCGTTTAATTCTATTATGTTATGTTATCACAATCGCCCTCAGTGCCCATTGGGCATTCCCATGCGTGCTCAGTTCCCCGATGCAGCAGTCACTCCTACTGAAAGTCTACTGACTGTTCACATGAAGAGTTAGTTTTCTAATGTCTCCTCTCATAGACGTACTTGGCCATGCCTTACATCCAGGTCACGTAGTCGTGATTGTATTGTTGTTCTACGAACGAGTCTTTGGAGGAAACGCTCGACTGACTCTGCGCGCCTCTTTTTCTTTCACTTCTTAAGCATGAAATATCTTGTATAAACTTTTTGCATATTAGATTATTGTGTAATTCAGTCGTGTGTCAGGCTTAACAGACATATTTCGTCAGATTTCGGCAAATAATCGCTTACCACCATATACTATATAAATATAATAGGGTCGAATACAGAGCCCTATTGACTGAGAAAACAATAAACCCTCTTATCGGAGTGGAACCTAGAACTTTTCCTTCGGTTTTATAGCTTTTCTTGATATTTTTATAGCTTCACAGCGGTTCATCAATTTCACCTTCCTGGTGTGTCCCGCCCGACCAGAACTGCTACTGTATGTATCTGTCTCACTCGTCCATATTGTCCATTATGACGTTTTTTATATATATTTTTTTAAAAACATACTTTCAATACACTTTTTATTAGATACCACATAAGTGATTTTGTGTATTTGTGTCGTATTGTTTGATATGTGTATGTGCTGATGAAGGCTCCATAGCCGCAACGTTTATGTTTTCTTTGTATTTGTTATACTGTGATGCTTGTTAGTATACTTTTCGCTCTTTTTTATATCTTTTCTTGAGACCACTCGCTTGGAAGGCGGGGGCACTTACAATTAGACCACCACAAATTTTCAATTATTAAGTACTTGTGAATTTAATGTGAATTGATGTTGATAATGTCAAGTTGCTGCCCCTGGTTGACAGGACAGGAAACACAAGGCTGTGGACATCCACAACGACCAAGCGGAGCAGATCTGCACGTTGTAAATAAAGGTTTCTGTGTTCTACAAAAGTCTAGAATCTGACAAACACGTAAAAACATAGACATGGACAATAGAGAAACGGATGCCCTTCTCGCTAGCTTATTTGGTTAAACTTGACTTCGCGGCGACCGGAAGACAACTCCTTGTGGTCCGGGTTCACTCCCGGGGGTAGGCAGAACAGCCACATTTCTCCCAGATTTAGGGTACCTATCATGGAATCAAGGCCGAACGGTTGCGATATCCATAGTACCGAACCAAAGGGTTAACAACTCATGGTTTCTGGATATTTAAAAAAAAAATAAAATAGAAAGACGGATGCCCAACTCACCTGCTCGTCGAGCTGAACTGCCATCAGGTTTCGCTGTCTGTGGTAGTCTCTAGTCTGTAGCAGTTTCATCCAGTTTCCGGCAGCGTGGTCGCTGGCATCAAGCCAACTTCTGACTTTCCCACAATCGTCGGCCAGCTGTGGACAAGAGAAAAACACAATCAATAGACTGGAAGGTCGGTTTGTTCCTTGGTGGCTTGGTGGATCTTCTAGAGGTTCTGAGTTTGTTCCTTGGTGGCTTGGTGGATTTTCTAGAGGTTCCGAGTTTGTTCCTTGGTGGCTTGGTGGATCTTCTAGAGGTTCTGAGTTTGTTCCTTGGTGGCTTGGTGGATCTTCTAGAGGTTCTGAGTTTGTTCCTTGGTGGCTTGGTGAATCTTCTAGAGGTTCTGAGATTGTTCCTTGGTGGCTTGGTGGATCTTCTAGAGGTTCTGAGTTTGTTCCTTGGTGGCTTGGTGGATCTTCTAGAGGTTCTGAGTTTTTCCTTGGTGGCTTGGTGGATCTTCTAGAGGTTCTGAGTTTGTTCCTTGGTGGCTTGGTGGATCTTCTAGAGGTTCTGAGTTTGTTCCTTGGTGGCTTGGTGGATCTTCTAGAGGTTCCGAGTCTGACTGTCGGGCACAACGAGGGTTTCGCATTTTTGATGCCTGCATTTTTACTCCTAGCCCCGTTCTCGCGACTTGATATCTCCCAAATTTATCCTGACTTGGTATCTCATACCCCCCCCTCCCCTCCCTTTGATACCGCCTAAATTTCTCCTGACTGGGTATCCCTAAACTTTTGCCGTAGTTGATACCTCTCAACTTGTACTGCCGACCTAAAATCCTAATTCATCCCTAGACTTGACGATATATCCCCAAGTGAGGCAACGAATCACCAATGTCCATACGAATAAACCATATATGTAAAATGGAGGTGAACAACAAAAACGTTCTACAACTGGTAAACACTAAAAATGGACGAACATCCAGAACTTCTTTTCCTTCTCAGTTTACAGCCAGTGAGAGCCAAGGACTAAATGTTCAGATTCTTGTGTTTCTATCTTCTGTGCCCGTTGTGCCCATTACTGACTGAACGGGTGCATGGCATGGATTGTGGGCAGACCCAGGTGCACGATATCTCAGGTGCTAATCCCTGTTTGTCGTTCAGCCTAAGACAGATATGAGCCTAATCCTGTGCCCCAAGATATGTGACCTAGGTTGTATCGCGTCTGTGTGTGTTCCCTGTATATTTCAATTTGCCGATTCATCGTGTTCATCGTCTTCCTGGGTTCTATATCATGATAGTTTCTCGGTGTATGATATTACTTGCACGCTTCTCCATCTCATGCCTTTGCCCGTAAAATAGCAATATTTTGTGGTTTACAACTAGGCAGCAATATCTACATATTTGGCTCAACACATCCAACCACTCCTAATTAGTCAGCTTCAGCAACGCTAATGAGGGGAAGGGCAATGGGTGGAATCATACCCAAGAAGGCACCAGGGGATATAAGTGAGCCATCGGGTTTTCTGCTCAAGAAATGAGGACAGCTGTTAATGTCTGTAAATCTTTCTGATGGAACACAATTCACATACAACAACATCCCCAAGACCCGCCTTCATCACCTTGCCCCCATCCCTCGGCCCCCACTACCCAAAAGTGGCTAATGTAGGCAGCAATGGCATTTATTGAAATGGTTCGGTCCTCTGATAGGCTTGGTTTAGTCGTATCGGAGCTGCATATCTAACAGGAGGGATCCTGTTCTGTCGGGGATGAACTAACCTTGTCGGGGTCGGGTTCCGCTCTCGGACTGGTCGTGTACTCAACACATCTGATATCTTTCTTTCTCTCAACCCACTCATTCGGACTGGTCGTGTACTCAACACATCTGATCTCTTTCTTTCTCTCAACTCACTCATTCGAACTGGTCGTGTTCTCTACACATCTTATCTCTTTCTTTCTTTCTCTCAACTCACTCATTCGGACTGGTCGTGTTCTCTACACATCTTATCTCTTTCTTTCTCTCAACTCACTCATTCGGACTGGTCGTGTACTCTACACATCTGATCTCTTTCTTTCTCTCAACCCACTTATGTCTGTGTGGATTTCTGGACTTCTTTCGTAGCTTTTTTCAAATACTTTTGGTCGAATCGATTGTGATTTAATACAAAGAAGAAGAGGAAGAAGAAGAAGAAGAAGAAGAAGAAGAAGAAGAAGAAGAAGAAGAAGAAGAAGAATTTCCTTTTTTCTCCCACCCCCTCCCTCCTTAAAAAAAAAACCACACGCACACACACACACACACACATAGACAGGCAGACAATTACAAGAAGTTGAGCGTGGGAAGCGGCCATTAGAAGACCTGCTGTATGGACACACGGGGGCAAAGGTGCATATTTAGCATGGCTGGGCTGACTCCCGTGTTTGCCAGCACTGGCAGGTAAATTACCGTGCCGCCGGTGACCAGGTATCTTGTTAGAGGTGAATCTGTCAACGCTCATCACTGTTTGTGTCATTCTTGTCCGGCTGTACTTCTGCTACCGTCCTGTTGCTGTCTTTTGCCCTCCCCTTTTGGTTGTATCTTGTTTCATAACATGTCATCTGCTTTGTTCTTGACGCCGTAATGATTGCTGTTACGATTTGAATTGTTAGCATCATCACCATCATCATTAGCAGCAGCATCCTCATTATCATCATCACCGTTATCATCATCATCATCATCGGCATCAACATTATCAATATTAGCATGATCATGATCAGTACTGTCATTGCTGTTGTCACTGTCGTATCTTCGACTTTACTTGACATTATCCACACTTGCTGCTACTTGTACGATGTGTTTGTGTGTGTGGAAAGGGGGGGGGGGAAGTGTGAGGTTGGGGGGGGGGGGGGTCTAGTCTTCCAAGGCAAATGCGCTACTTTTAAACTTTATATCTGCATTTGTTTAGTTTGTTGTCACGTCATATCCGCATTTGTGTAGTTTGTTGTCACGTCATATCCGCATTTGTTTGTTTGTTGTGACGTCATATCTGCACTTTATTTCGTTTGTTGTGACGTCATATCTGCACTTGGTTTAGTTGTTTTTTGTTGCGTCATATCCACATGTTTGAGCTTGCTGTTGCGTCATATCCACATGTTTGAGCTTGCTGTTGCGTCATATCCACATGTTTGAGCTTGCTGTTGCGTCATATCCACATGTTTGAGCTTGCTGTTGCGTCATATCCACATGTTTGAGCTTGCTGTTGCGTCATATCCACATGTTTGAGCTTGCTGTTGCGTCATATCCACATGTTTGAGCTTGCTGTTGCGTCATATCCACATGTTTGAGCTTGCTGTTGCGTCATATCCACATGTTATTTGTTTAGCTTGTTGTTGCGTCACATCTATATTTCTTCTTCTTCTTCTTCGCGCTCACCAGCTGTAAACTCTGGCGGAAGGTTCTGGTTGCTCGTCCACTACTGAACTGCAGCCCTGCTCCAGAACCTGAGTGTTGCGTGTGCATCAGTTCTACAGATCTCATTCTCTTGAATACAGACTGTTGGTTCCTTGCCTCTCCAGCAGATGCACTCCGACTTCAAAGGAAGCTCCCCAATTAGTCGACTCTTACGACATGCTTTTGGGAAGGCAGTGGGTCTATTCTTGTTTTCCCCACAATCGGGCCACGGAACCCACACGGGGGACAGTGGGTCTATTCTTGTTTTCCCCACAATCGGGCCACGGAACCCACACGAGGGACAGTGGGTCTATTCTTGTTTTCCCCACAATGGGGCCACGGAACCCACACGAGGGACAGTGGGTCTATTCTTGTTTTCCCCACAATCGGGCCCCCGGAACCCACACGAGGGACAGTGGGTCTATTCTTGTTTTCCCCACAATGGGGCCCCGGAACCCACACGGGGGACAGTGGGTCTATTCTTGTTTTCCCCACAATGGGGCCCCGGAACCCACACGGGGGACAGTGGGTCTATTCTTGTTTTCCCCACAATGGGGCCCGGAACCCACACGGGGGACAGTGGGTCTATTCTTGTTTTCCCCACAATGGGGCCCCGGAACCCACACGGGGGACAGTGGGTCTATTCTTGTTTTCCCCACAATGGGGCCCCGGAACCCACACGGGGGACAGTGGGTCTATTCTTGTTTTCCCCACAATGGGGCCCCGGAACCCACACGGGGGACAGTGGGTCTATTCTTGTTTTCCCCACAATGGGGCCCCGGAACCCACACGGGGGACAGTGGGTCTATTCTTGTTTTCCCCACAATGGGGCCCCCGGAACCCACACGGGGGACAGTGGGTCTATTCTTGTTTTCCCCACAATGGGGCCCCGGAACCCACACGGGGGACAGTGGGTCTATTCTTGTTTTCCCCACAATGGGGCCCCGGAACCCACACGGGGGACAGTGGGTCTATTCTTGTTTTCCCCACAATGGGGCCCCGGAACCCACACGGGGGACATCTATATTTGTTTAGCTTGTTGTTGATTCATGTTGTAATTGTTCAATGCCTGCAGTGTTGGTTCGGCTTGTTTTGTGTTTTTTGAAATGAACTATTCATTGAAAGGAACGATGGGGGTGGAGGACGGAGCAGATCCGTACATTACAAGCTACTGGGTGGGCGATACCACCTGACTGAGTGGGCGATACCACCTGACCGAGTGGGCGATACCACCTGACTGAGTGGGCGATACCACCTGACTGAGTGTAATCACCTGTAGGTATGCACAGGGTGCTGGGACGTTGGGTACTGGTAAACATAGATGGCGATCCAGGTGACAGTGGTTGTCTGTCACTCTTGATAGTTCTACAGAAGGTTCAGCGTTTGATCAAAGCTCTACACTCTTCCATGGAAAACGGGCACTTTTTGTCTCCCACACTGACCGCTTTGCGTTGTTTTCGACAATAGTATCAACAGTCGACCGTTGTGTAGTAATGGCAAACATTGAACGGACAATTCCAAGTAGAACCAAAAGGACACTTTTTCCCAGCTTCAGGCCTTCTAGGCACATAGGGCTAGACCTTTAGTTGATAGATCAGTCGGCACTCGGTAGCGGATGTGGTCAGAATGATGCCGGCAACTAGTAGAAGCAAACAGCCACAGAATGTTGGGCCTGCAAAGAATGACCAACGTGCGGCGAGTTCGTGGGTAATTATGACTGACCTCCTTCAGCTAACATCTGGAGGTCAGACGTGAGGGAGTGTAATAACGATTTGTGACAGAGATGTCGGGCTGCTGGTAATTGGGCAGCTGACTGAATCACGGAATACATGCGGACCCCCCATGGTGGCGTCTGGTGATAGCATACTTTTGGCGAAGACAATGTAGTGTAGGTAAGGGCGTTATGGTAATTCTCTCTCTTTCTCTCTCTCTCTCTCTCTCTCTCTCTCTCTCTCTCTCTCGGTCTCTCTGTCTCTCTGTGTATTTGTGTGGCCCCCGCCCTAACCATTCCTTCCTGTCTAACGTCTAGTTACTCCTTTAGTCTACTGTCTAGTATTGTGGCCACTAGTAATTAGTAACTATACTAATTAGTATTTTAACAGTAGTAAACGCCGCAGTACATCAGCAGTAGCAGTAGTAGCACTGCTTATAGCTTTAGCAGCACTAGCTGTAGCAGCAGTAGCTGTGGCAATAGTAGAGACAGTAGCAGTAGCTGTAGCAGCAGTAGCTGTAGCAATAGTAGCGACAGCAGCTGCAGCAGCATTAGCTGTAGCAATAGTAGCGACAGTAGCTGTAGCAGCAGTAGCTGTAGCAATAGTAGCAGTAGCTGTAGCATCAGTAGCTGTAACAATAGTAGCGACAGTAGCAGTAGCTGTAGCACCAGTAGCTGTAACAATAGTAGCGATAGTAGCCAGGTCAGCAGTACCTGTAACAAAAGTAGCGACAGTAGCAGTAGCTGTAACAACAGTAGCTGTACCAATAGTAGCGACAGTAGCTGTAGCAGCAGTACCTGTAGCAATAGTAGCGACGGTAACACTAGCTGTAACAATAGTAGCGACAGTAGCTGTAGCAGCAGTACCTGGAACAAAAGTAGCGACGAGGGTCCAGGTGATCTCGAGATTCATGAGGGTCCAGGTGATCTCGAGATGCACGAGGGTCCAGGTCATCTTGACCCCGAGGCGGCACCGTGTCCTGCGGCTGGGGCAAAGAATCTGCTGCTGGTCCTGTAAGAGAATTACCTCCCCTACTGGAACATTGCTGCAGAATGGAGTCTTCCCTGGATATTAATGATATCTTCCGTGTGTTTTAGGTAGGTCACTGTCAACTGACTCCTCGCACAAATCACACAACAAAAGGAAAGACCCATTACAATTTAAATGTTCACAAAAACACTTGTTGTAGAGAACAACGGGCTACAAGTCGACAGGTGGACCAAGACAGAGATGGGTCGAGGGAGCAAACACAATTACAAAAAAAGTCGTAATACAAGCTAAGCAACTAGAGAAAGACAAGAAAATACATGCAACTTCTCTCTGTGACTTTAGGGAATAACCAGTAGGGCAAAGGAAGAAGAAGAAAACAGAACGAAGAATACCGAGCGGTAGAGGCAAATATGCAAACCCCCCCCCCCCCCCCCACACACACACATGCACACATTGTCGTGTATAACTTTGATCAATGTATATACCCCCCCCCCCTTTCCGGCCCCGCTTCCACCGCCTCGCCCATCTCCAATACCATTTTAACCGACGTATTTCTGTTGATAAGACGCAGGAGAAACTGGTGAGTTCCCATGACCGCAACATCTTTGCCCACGGTAGCACAGGTAGGGTCTCCCGTGTCCCTTAGGTCAATGGAGTCGAGCCACACTAGCAGGGAAAGCCACCTTCTATCAGGAAGCGAGATGTGGACAGTCGCAGGCTAAGAAAAGCAGACAAGTCAAATGCTTGTCGAAATCAGATGTACGGAGTCAGAATGAATGAATGAATGAATGAATGACTTGGGACATTCCCGCGCGTGCTCCGTCTCCTTCTTCAGTACCCAACAAAGAGTTGACATGCTAATAGTACCAGTTACAACCTGACTACAATCCCGCCTTTGTTTCCCCCTCATCACTGAACACTCTCTTGAAACTTTACACTCCCCCCCCCCCCCGCCCCCACCCCACGGTGAATTAGTGTTTCACAATGTACAGATTCTCTGTTTGTTCTATCCACTTGATCCAACAGAACCTACACTATGTCCTCTGTATCAAAATGTAGCTCACCGTCCAGAGGAGCGGCAGTAGTCAGTCTGTTTGCTTGCTCATTACTCCGCACACCCGAATATCCTGGATAAAGAATCTATGATATACTCATTATTTGGTTCTCAACGAGTGATGCGTGCCCCTCTACACAAATGATGCCTTTTCCACTTTACCAGCTTGACAAAACAGCCCGACGCAAATCGGGGCGTATTGGGCAACTTTCGTTCACTATGCAACATACCTAATCTCTCCCTCTGCCAACCTTCGTTTTTAAAGCACTCAATAATACCGGTTGTCACAATCTTCTCCACGGAGTGATCAACAGTAACCATCGACCCTCGACTGATGTGGGTAATAACATGTCTGTGTGAAAGCGGTCTCTGGTGTAACCTGGACAATCAACGTGTTTTGAAAGGAATTAACTAACAAAGACAACTGATTGCCCGCATCGAAAGTCACCTCATCTTCTTTGGACTTTGTCGCGAGGAGGGGAGAATGTCGTGGGAACTTGGAGGCTGGATAAGGAGAGGGGCAGTGAGAGACAGAGAAAGGGGAAAGGGAGAGAGAGGGAGAGAGAAGGAAAAAACACGAGAGTTGGCGAGTGAGGAGGTTAGAGAGAGACAACGTGAGTAAGAGAGAAGGAAAGAAGGAATAAGAGAGAGAGAGAGAGAGAGAGAGAGAGAGCGAGAGAGAGAGAGAGCGAGAGAGAGAGAGAGACGCACACAGAGTTAGAGTGAGAGAGAGACTGAGTTTAGAATTAAAGCACGGAAGAATGAACGATGATAGAGCACGAGACAGAAGGCCGAGAAGAGTTATAAAGATGAACGTTAGAAAGCCGGAACTATAATAAGTCAGGGAGGACTCCGCATTCTACATATCAAACACATCTCTGTGGTTGGTGTCCAGTTCTCTTCCACTTCTGCAAATTCAGATCACAAAATTTGCAAGAAGAATCGATAGCACAGTGACCTTTCCTACTGTGGTGCTCGTGTGGTTTTTGAGCAACAGACCTCGACACTACAGTCAAAACAACTACTAATACTATTGCTGCTGCTGCTGCTGCTGTTGCTGCTGCTACTACAGCTCCTGTTGCTGTTACTACTGATTGCACTACTACTATCAGCGGTTCGGCCACCACCACCCCAATACTCCCTGACCTACTGTTGTTGCTGCTGGTTCTTTTCGTGTCTTGTTCTTCCCAGAGTTGACCTGCTTCAGCTCTAGTCTAACGTTTGTGTTCTCGCTCAAATTCTGGACTGTGATCTTCAGTTCTGCGTGCACGTCCGTTTTACATTGTTAATGCAGACTATTGGTTTTTCTCCTCTCTATCAGATGTGTTACAAGGATTTGCGCCTAATTTTTTGAATTTATTGACATATAAACTCCCCCCCCCCTTCCAACCGCATATACACACATACTCTCACACATAAATCGATCCCTGGAACCCACACATGGAACTTTCGGTATTACTACTGCTACTGTTACTTCGGCTACGACTATTAGTACTACTACTGTTACTTCAGCTACTACTGCTACTACTATTACTACTGCTACTGTTACTTCGGCTACGACTATTAGTACTGCTACTGTTACTACGGCTACTACTGCTACTACTATTACTACTGCTACTGTTACTACGGCTACTACTGCTACTACTATTACTACTGCTACTGTTACTACGGCTACTGCTACTACTATTACTACTGCTACTGTTACTACGGCTACTGCTACTACGACGACGAATGCAGAAGACGTTATTACCATAAAATTAACAACAGCACTCTGGCAACTTTCTAAATAATGAGATTTCATTTGGAAATGTTTTACTTAAGAATGGCACAAGAACACTAAGGCATACAAGTAAAACAAGACACGATCAAGTCAAGGCTCTATTACTGGCTTTCAAGAAGATAATGATTACATTCTGGCTTCTGGTGAAATTGCTCACGCACACAAGCCGCTTACGCCTGCACCAACTATGCATTAGGTGGACACGGAAAAGCAACCAGACAAATGACAGGACAATGGCTAGGTATCAACATTTGTAAGACCAACCAACGAACCAACGAACCAACGAACCAATGTTTATTTTCTAAGCGTCACGAATTGGGCATAGAGGCCAGTGTTACATTCTGCCCCTCGTAACGCTCATCTGTCATACTGCAGGTGTGTCTTTGGAGCATGTTGGGTTTATATAACAATATCCATTCTATTCAAGTACACAATACACACAAACATGAGAGATAAATGCAGACAAGAAGAGATCAGCAATAAATGGCCACATCTTGAAGAGCAGAGAAAGAATAACTGAACAGGCACTGAAGTGGGATACAAATGAACTGAGAAAACGAATGTCCAAAAGAAACGCTAACATGGTGAGAGCAGCCATAAGCGTTGGGCTAGATTCCATCTATGAGATCGTGAAAATGTGCACGATAGAATGGATAGAAGGAATAGACTGTTCCCCCTGTGTCACACAGCTCGGGGATGATGATGATGAACTGATAGAGATGGACACAAAATAAGCACGACCAGCAGCAACAACAACAACAACAACACAGTAACAACAACATTTTAGTTAGAGAAAGGTCACAGACGCACAGAAAAACTATCTTACCTGCAACGTCGAGTTTACAAACTTTAAGTAATCCAGTATGATGACAGTGAAATATCGTTTCAATTACAAACACATCAACGAATTCGTGATGGGGTTACAGTCCTGAGGAAGTTCTGAAACCGAAACAGCGACAGCTTAACGGTCGTCGTTTGTGTTACATGCGTGAAACCATCTGAAAATATGCACAGATATGTAAACTAAACATCTCGGCTAAATCTACCCTAAACAACAAATAATTTTAATAAGCCTAATACAGAAAGGTGGACCTACTGTTTAATGGGTATAAGGTAAGGTCCTGGGAAATAAAGACGGCCGGCGTGACGATGACCACAGAGTATCAAACTATGAGTCCGAGTATAAGCTCGATGCGACATGTATGTTAAATTGGGGACTTAATAACTTACGAGACACAAATCTCCCTAAGTACAACAGTACTCATCACAAACCACATCATCACCATCCTCATCCTCATTACTTTCCTCATCACCAACCACATCATCCTCATCCTCATTACTATCCTCATCACCAACCACATCATCATCATCCTCATTACTTTCCTCATCACCATCATCATTATCATCATCACTATTATTATTATCATCGTCTCTATAATCTTCCCCATCATCAGAAGGTTCCTGTGCAGAACGTCGCTCCCATCAGCTCCCATTAAAAAGACTGGCCCCCTGATTGTTTACTGTTTCCACACGTGCATGGACCAGCCTGTGTTTTCTTGCATCTTTTCTGACTTATCGCAAACTGTTTCCTTAATTAGTTATAAACTTATTCAAAATATTGAGATTACAACTTTGCAAAACAGATCAGTTGTCAAGTTTACATGTAGACTGGTTAGAAGTTACAAATGAAAAGACTAAATATCGCCATGTGGTCTTTAACTAATCAGGTATAGATAGAAGAAATCGCTTCGATAGTTTTCGTGTTCACAGTTTTTGGCATTTTTCACATTTCTATGACACTCAGCGGATATAACTATTGGCATTATTGGTGTTTTTAGCATTCAAAGACTCCTGCATCTTTCCAAGTCGGAGCGTCTGCCCGAGAGACTAGGAACCAATAGTCTGCACACAAACAAGCCAGATCTGTTAAACGGATGTTTACGCAAAGCTCTCATAATCCAGAGGTGAACGAACAACCCAAACTTTTCGCTGAAGTTTGAAGAAGAAGAAGAAGAAGAAGAAGAAGAAGAAGAAGAAGAAGAAGAAGAAGAAGAAGCAAAAGAAGAAGAAGAAGCAAAAGAAGAAGAAGAAGCAAGAAGAAGAAGAAGAAGAAGAAGAAGAAGAAGAAGAAGAAGAAGAAGAAGAAGAAGAAGAAGAAGAAGAAGAAGAAGAAGAAGAAGAAGAAGAAGAAGAAGAAGAAGAAGAAGAAGAAGAAGAAGAAGACGCAAAAGAAGAAGAAGAAGCAAAAAGAAGAAGAAGAAGCAAAAAGAAGAAGAAGAAGAAGAAGAAGAAGAAGAAGAAGAAGAAGAAGAAGAAGAAGAAGAAGAAGAAGAAGAAGAAGAAGAAGAAGCAAAAGAAGAAGAAGAAGCAAAAAGAAGAAGAAAAAGAAGAAGAAGAAGCAAAAGAAGAAGAAGAAGCAAAAAGAAGAAGAAGAAGAAGAAGAAGAAGAAGAAGAAGAAGAAGAAGAAGAAGAAGAAGAAGAAGAAGAAGAAGAAGAAGAAGAAGAAGAAAAAGAAGAAGAAGAAGAAGCAAAAAGAAGAAGAAGAAGAAGAAGCAAAAGAAGAAGAAGAAGAAGAAGAAGAAGAAGAAAACACATCAACAAATCGACAGTGACTGCCTACTGGGTGTAAAGGCTTTATACCTAACAAACTGGCAGACTGATAGTTTATTTAGAAGAATAATATGCCTTCTAAAAGCACACACAACAGTATCAGGGAAATCTATTTTCAGCTCATCACAATTAGAATCCCTTTTCGGATAGACCGTCAAATATACACAGTTATAATATGGAGGTCTGGTGTTGCATTCTGGCTTGCCAACTGAAGGTCCTGCGGTCGAATCCACAACAAGGAGTCTACCGTGTGACTCAAGCCACTAGTTCGAATCCCAGCTGCAGGCCAGTTGGCAGCAGACCGACTGGCGTTGGTTTCGACAATGGTATCGAAAGCCGATAGTCCAGAAAGCAATGGCAAACTACTGAACCTAATTTTTCATAGGAAAAATCACAACAGCAGCATTACTGGGGTTGCTTCTGCGACGTCCTTTATATGACAGGCAACTAATTTTTTTTTTCGAATTATCTAAAATGAGCATCGGAAAAGTTATTGGAAATGAAGGCTACCAATGTAATAATCACCACATTCTACTAACTTTCATCTGGTCTATAAAATATGTTGCAAGCACCATATGCCAAACATACGACTAGGCACGGAAGACAAGATTGTTTATTTTAAATATGAACAATTACGTAACTGGTTAGATTAATTAAGCGTATGTAAAACTCCTAATTGTGATGGCTGTAACTTTAGGTTGTCGTCATAGGGAGAGAAACATTGTCAATCATTAACTGAGATACAAACTCACACAATAAATGTCGGACGGTGAGTTTATCCCTATTCGTCCTTTCCCGTACAGTGAATTAACAAGCACTGAAGAAAAACTAGAGCCGAAGCCGGTGGCTCAAACACAAAACAGTGGAATCTCTGGCGACCACCACGCGATGCAGGTGAAGATTCCTTTCACGAATGCTCAGGCCCGACTCCTCCCTGCCCAAACACCGGCTTGTCCCTCTGTCATCCATCATCATCATCAGCACCACGTGCTTTCCTACCAGCGTAATCAGCATGTTTGCCCCCCTCTCGGCCACTTTCCGGAGTCTCGTCCCACCCCCACACACACACCGCCGGCTATCCTCCAATCCAATAGGAGAAGCGCTTTCCTCCGAGGACATCACTCAAACTATCTCCCCCAATAGATAACAGCACAAACTATCGTTGTGGCAGATCCCACCCTGGCTGGGTCATCTGCCCACGCCGCATTTTCATCACATTGGCTCCGCCTTAAATTTGGCCACGCCTACAGCCCGCGGAACGAGTCACTTGGCCCTCTCTCTCTCACTCGCCGGACGGCTTTTCTTCTCTTTTCTGCAGCGATCTCTAAGACGTGGGCCGGTGTCTTTGATGAGGAGGTAACGGACAATCTTATCTCATGCTGACAAACGAATGTACCAGGATCAGAGTGATATTATAGGTCATAGCATGGGTATATGAGGTGACTAGTTGTTCCACTCCTAACATATTTAAAGTCATCTCTAAAGTCGCCAGTCGTCGACATCTTCTTCTTCATCACTATCATCAAATTCCATGCGTGAGTTCTACAGCCCCATTAGGGGAGGAGGAAATTAAACAAGCATGCCGTAAGAAACGTCTAATTACGGGTGTTTCTATCAAATTCGGAGTACGTCTGCCTGGGAGGTACGAATCCGCATACAAATAAGCCAGGTCTGTAAAACGATTGGGACTGAAAAGCTCAAGTTCTGGAACAGGACCAAAGTCCAGGAGTGGAGGAACAACCAGAACTTTCCTCTAGACTTTACAGCTGATGAACGCTAACAAAAAAGGAGAAGATCATCAAATGTCCTGCCGTCTGGTGTGGGCGATCATGCCTCTCTAAACCCGCGATCTCCAACACGATTCGTCAGCTCCTATGGTGGTGAGTTGTCCATGACACGACAGAAGACTGTCCAGAATCGTCTCTCGTTGAGTTCCTGCATGTCTGTGTCCAGAAGTCTGTCTAGTGGTCCCAACATGTTGCATCTTCCCTCTTATCTTGTGATAAGTTGTCCTTGGGTCCCGACCTCTGTTAACCCACGCTGTCCCCTAGCAACACATTGAACGTGACCAGGTATTAATCAGGTGTTCCAGCCACCATGTTATTTCTGTCGTTCATCTCATGTTTAGTGAGCAACTCCGAAGGACATATTTAAGTTCAGCAAGGGTTGTACATTAGGTACCTTTGGAATTATAGGGTCAATGTTCGAAGACTGAAGATCTTTTTAAATAAATGATTTGCGCACCGCAATTAAATTTGTGTAATAAATAAGTCATGTTTCAAACGCACTGTAACCGTTAGTTTAGAACATCATGTCAGTCAGTCAGTCGACAGATCATCCTCAATGCAAGTCGAACCGTTCAGTCCATAAGTGCTCAGATCACCACTGTAGTAAATTCCACTGACAACACCAGTCCTGTGTTGGTTTCTTGTAGTGTTCTTGTTTGGCGACACCCCGTTTAACATGTTGTTCTTGTAGTCTGACTATGGTTGCAGATTCACAGTCCTCAGTTGGTTCACGCAAACGTCTTAACTCTCTTAAAGCATTCAGTATATCAGCCTGGTCCATGGCTTGTCCGGCTCTCACGGTAGCCTTACCTCAAGCCTATCAGCTTGCTCATTTCCTTGTACACCTACATATCCTGGCAAGAAAATGAAACTAATCCTTGTCAGCCGTAAACGCTGTAGAGCCTTCGGACCCAGCCCTTCTCCACCTTCGTGAACATACTCATCGAGTCACTGAGAAAGCATGCCCCAGTGAAAGTCTGTGTCTCTAGCCATGTTATTGCTTTAGTCACAGCCATGACCTCCATAGTCAGACTACTTGTAGTTACGGCAAAAACTTTAGAATCTTCATAGAATAGCATTGCTATATACAGGTGTCTAGTAACTGATCTTTGTTATAATGGCTTTAACTTTCGAAGAAAGAGTCTTTGTAGTTGAGCATGTGTTCCCTAACGGTGGCAGGTATTCGACTGTGGTTGCTCGATAATTTATGATACAGTTTCCTGATACTCAAGTGCCCCCCTCCCCCTCCTAATACCGTTAGCAATATAACCAGTAGAATTGACTGTAAATAGAACTGTAATGTGTAAAACAGCACCCAGAATGATACACTACAGCAGTATATGTTGCTTAAACTCCAGAGTCGGTGGTTACAAAAATAGGAACGACAATATCCGAAGAAGAAACAAAATATTCATTAGAAATACATCCCATAGTATATCTATGAGCTCAATATTTCCATTGTGAGCTGCCGACGACATTAGCTAGGGTCTAGTAAAACTGAAAGAGTTAACAGATTAAAATGATGATGTTGCTGCTGTCTTCAATTGGCCCGTCATACCACAGCAGGGTTCATGTCCAGACGATCGACTTGATTCCCCCGAGTTTTCCTATTCAGCCCGAAATCTCTCCGCAGAACAGCTAGCCACCGGCGGAGATCGTCGAACAAATCACAAGTTCCTTAACTCCAGCTGCGATCTCCAGTGCTCGGCGTCACAATTGCATTCGCGAACTAAACGAACACCCGGCTATCAGAGCGTGAGGCAAACGGCTTACCACTTCGCCATGGATACCCCAATCACAACATCAAGTATGGAGGGGCAGACAAGTATAATACCTATGCACGTGTCTCTGTGTTGGTCTGTAGCAGTATATGGTGCCAAACTTGATTTAATTACCACATCTGCAATCCTTGTGTGATGTGTTTTAATATCGTGATGGTCGCCTTTACTTCCCCTAACGTTTCCAAGTACCAGTATCAGGCTGGCTGTTCGTGGCAGCTCACGCCACTTGAAAGAAACCTCGTCTTATATGGAATTGGCGGCTGGCGGACCAAGTCTGGCTCGCGGAGGCGTAGCAAGTGGCACGCGGATCATTGACGACTGTACTGTATTAAGGACCACCCTATGCTGGGGCTCAGATCTCTGGCCCGCGACAAACCTGATTGTCAAAATGTTGGCTCCCCTGAGTAAACTTTGTTAATTAGACCTTTCGCAGACGATTGGAACCAAAAACTACAGCGGAAGAACCATCATCATCCATCAGCGGGTCATTTACAGAACGTTGCTATCGTCACAGCATGCATGAAAGTCTCACTGTCTCTAGCCAGTTTTCCAGCCCTATGTGCTTTCATACAGGCCCTATGTGCTTTCATACCAGCACTATGTGCTATCATACCAGCCCTATGTGCTTTCATAGGCAGTAAGTCTTGTATCCACATTCCCGGGGTCTGCTTCTGCCTCTTTTTATGAAACTGTTTGCCAGTATGACCATGACCTTCACTTACTTAGTGGCTCCTCTTCTACCTTGGGGTGTAGAGGTTTGCCAGAGAGATCGCCAGACGTCTCTAACAGAAGTTTTCTTTCTGGCTTTGTTCCATTCCAGTCCTCTGTCAGTTAGGGACTGTCGGTTGTTGTCTTCCCAGCAGACCCTGGGTGGTCCTGGAGGTCTGGGTCCCTGGTTCTTAGCCTTTCACGCCTGCCACGGTGGCCGATGTTATCCCATTCTACACACATGTCCAAACCAATGTATCTGTGACTGATCTGTTCGGGATTGTAAGGACTGGGTAGCAAGATCTTGACTTATTGTCTGATTGCGGACTGTATCCCTTCTTGTCACTTGGACCACCTTTCTCAGATATCTCATTTCTGAGGCCCGAAGATGGCTTCTGTGAACTGTTGTCATTGCTCATGTTTCACAACCGTAACCATGACGTAACCACGGAAATGAGATGTCTGAGAAGGGCTGTAGGAGTGACCATAAGAGATAAGATCAGGAATGAGATCATCAGAGAACAAGTCGGCACAGAACCAATTCTGAAATACATACAAAGACAGCAAGTGAAATGGTTTGCCCACTTAGAGAGAATGCCTTGTGACACCATACCATACAAAGCATACATAGAAAGAGAAAAAGGACGTAGAGCACGAGGTAGACCAAGAACAAGATGGAAGGATAACATCAGAGAAACTCTACAACAGCACGATGTGCCTATGGTCGAGGCGACCAGAAGAGCTAGAAACAGAACCTTATATCTCCCTCGACACCCACAGCGGTAAAAGAGAAAGTGAAGAAGAAGAAGAAGAAGAACCATGACGTTTAACGTGTCCAAAAAAAAAAAAAAAAACTTTCGGCTCAGGATGCTGTTTATGAGCCAATTCTCCTCACTGCTGACATCACGTGGGAAGTCTGTGTTTTCCTTCTTCTTGGTTTAATGTATTCTAAGAAATATTCTGTAACATTTCGGTTCAGGGCAGACCGATTTTGTCTTCACTTATTGAGAAAGAGACCATGACTACACATCAATAAGCTGCCACGGTAAAGATAAAACTGGGGCTGAGTGGTCTCGGGGCATGGCGTCCGCCTCGAGTGTTGGGAGTCCCGGGTTCAAGCCCCGGGGAAGGCTGGGATGTTTTCAGGTGAACTTCTAGTAACTTCCAGAAGTCTGTGGGCAGGACGATCGGGTGCCTATGTGTATTGTGGCGCACGTAAAAAAAACCCTCAGAAGTTGGTAATCGAAAAGAGTAGCCTAACAGCGTTCTCCGGACAAAATTTGGATTCCAGAATCTACCCATATTTTTAGGATTCTCGCCGGTTTTACGGAGTTCGTGTACTGCGCTGAGATTCTTCAGATTCAGCCTTAAGTAAGGAGTAGAAAGAAGCACCTATGGGTACACATATGCCATGATGTTGATGTGTTGTTTAAACCTAAATACACAGCGGAATCAAAGTAGTGAAGGATCAGATCCAGTCCGTTGGTGTTAGCGGCATGGATGACTGGATCAAGGACTCACATCACTGCACTCACGGCGTTCCTGTTCCCTCACTGTGCTCAGTGTTCTTACTGTTCTCACTGTTTTCGGTGACCTCAGTGTCCCCAGTGTCCTCAGTGTCCTCACTGTCCCCAGTGTCCTCACTGTTTTCGGTGACCTCAGTGTCCCCAGTGTCCTCACTGTTTTCGGTGACCTCAGTGTCCCCAGTGTCCTCACTGTTTGTGGTGACCTCATTGTCCTCAGTGTCCTCAGTGTCCCCAGTTTATTCAGTGTCCTCACTGTCCTCAGTGTATTCAGTGTCCTCAGTGTCCTCAGTGTCCTCACTGTCCTCAGTTCCTCACTGTCCTCAGTGTCCTCACTGTCCTCACTGTCCTCAGTGTCCTCACTGTCCTCAGTGTCCTCACTGTCCTCAGTGTCTCCAGTGTCCTCAGTGTCCCCAGTGTCCTCAGTGTCCCCAGTGTCCCCAGTGTCCCCCAGTGTCCCCAGTGTCCTCACTGTCCTCAATGTTCTTAGTGTCCTCAGTGTCCTCAGTGTCCCCAGTGTATTCAGTGTCCTCACAGTCCTCAGTGTCCTCACAGTCCTCAGTGTCCTCACTGTCCTCAGTGTCCTCAGTGTTCTCAGTGTCCTCACAGTCCTCAGTGTCCTCACAGTCCTCAGTCTCATCACTGTCCTCAGTCTCATCACTGTCCTCAGTCTCATCACTGTCCTCACTGTCCTCAGTGTCCTCACTGTTCTCAGTGTCCTCAATGTCCTCACTGTCCTCAGTCTCATCACTGTCCTCACTGTCCTCAGTGTCCTCACTGTCCTCAGTGTCCTCACTGTCCTCAGTGTCCTCACTGTCCTCAGTGTCCTCACTGTCCTCAGTCTCATCACTGTCCTCACTGTCCTCAGTGTCCTCAGTGTCCTCAGTGTCCTCACTGTCCTCACAGTCCTCAGTCTCATCACTGTCCTCACTGTCCTCAGTGTCCTCACTGTCCTCAGTGTTCTCAGTGTCCTCACTGTCCTCAGTGTCCTCACTGTCCTCAGTGTCCTCACTGTCCTCAGTGTCCTCAGTGTCCTCACAGTCGTCACTGTCCTCACTGTCATCAGTGTCCTCACTGTCCTCAGTGTCCCCAGTGTCCTCAGTGTCCTCACTGTCCTCACTGTCCTCAATGTCCTCAGTGTCCTTAGTGTCCTCAGTGTCCTCACTGTCCTCAGTGTCCTCACTGTCCTCAGTGTCCTCACTGTCCTCATTTTCCTCAGTGTCCCCAGTGTCCTCAGTGTGCTTAGTGTCCCCAGTGTCCTCAGTGTCTTTAGTGTCCCCAGTGTCCTCAGTGTGCTTAGTGTCCCCAGTGTCCTCAGTGTCCTCAGTGTCCCCAGTGTCCTCAGTGTCCCCAGTGTCCTCAGTGTCCCCAGTGTCCTCAGTGTCCTCACTGTCCTCACTGTCCTCAGTGTCCTCAGTGTCCTCAGTGTCCTCAGTGTCCTCGGTGTCCTCAGTGTCCTCAGTGTCCTCAGTGTCCTCAGTGTCCTCAGTGTCCTCACTGTCCTCAGTGTCCTCACTGTCCTCACTGTCCGCACTGTCCGCAGTGTCCTCAGTGTCCTCACTGTCCTCACAGTCCTCACTGTCCTCAGTGTCCTCACTGTCCTCAGTGTCCTCAGTGTCCTCACTGTCCTCAGTGTCCTCACAGTCCTCAGTGTCCTCACAGTCCTCACTGTCCTCACTGTCCTCACTGTCTTCAGTGTCCTCACAGTCCTCACAGTCCTCACTGTCCTCACAGTCCTCACTGTCCTCCCTGTCCTCAGTGTCCTCACTGTCCTCAGTGTCCTCACTGTCCTCACTGTCATCACTGTTCTTACTGTCCTCACTGTCATCACTGTTCTTACAGTCCTCACTATCCTCACTGTCCTCAGTGTCCTCACTGTCCTCAGTGTCCTCACTGTCCTCACTGTCCTCACTGTCATCACTGTTCTTACTGTCCTCACTGTTCTTACTGTCCTCACAGTCCTCACTGTCCTCAGTGTCCTCAGTGTCCTTACTGTCCTCACTGTCCTCACTGTCATCACTGTCCTCACTGTCCTCAGTGGTCAATGGATAGTTCCCCTACGCATGACCCTAAAGCAACCTGATCAAATGTCCGCCTCTATTTCGCCAGTCTCCTTCTTCGTATGCCACAGTGAGTCTCAGAGCAGCTGGTTTTCTCCCTTCCGCATGTGTTAATGTCGCATGTCGCTTTGTTTCTGTCATGTCTCTTGTACTCCATTCCACTTATCTCTGTATCTGTTCCTCCTTGCCGGTAGAGAATCAAGCACACGCGGAGTCTGGGAATGACGTCTTGGAAACCATCCTTCATTGAGGACAAACAAGACCAGATTATAAAAGCAGTCAAGTTTATCACAAGAAACCTGTCTGTCGGTGTAAATCAGAAACCGAACACAAGAAGAAGAAGAAGACCAGATTACTCCAGACTGATGGTTAGTTTTGTTTCCTTGGCACTTAATATGAATACAGTGCTACCTCAGTATATTTACTTGATTGTTTCCTGATCTTTGGACGTATACCGAACAATCAGCACTCATCGACAGTTCAGGGTTCATATATCACCATGATGGTTGAAAGTGTTTGATGATATCTGCTATATTTTGGTCTGATGTTGGACAAGGCACACCAGAGATCACTCTCCCTATCAAGCTAGCAACGCTGTTTTATTCTCATGACTGTTGAAGCTGCTTGACGTTCCCTTCAAACTTCCTCACGCCTCACTGGATAAGGAGGAGGAGGGGTAGCTCGGGTAGGACGGTAAATAAGACTAAACCCACTGCATCCCCAACAAGCATGTCATAGGATTCGACTAACTGAGGGCTTTCTTTGAAATCGGTGTGCATCTGCATAGATTCTAGATCTGTAAAGTCCGGAGGTGGACACAAAACCCGAACTCATAGGCAGGAAGACGACTGCACAAAACAACGAGGCGGCAGACACACATAAAAGCAGAAAAACAAGACTCAGAGAGAGACAGAAAGAACTGTCTTGCATTTATTCAGGGACGACCTCAGATCTCTCCCTCAAAATGTATTTTAAAAAACCATACACAATTAAACACACACATATACACACGCACACACATACACACACACATACATATACACACACACATACACACACGCGTGCACACACACACACACACACACACGCACATTGTCTCTAATATGGTCTGGGCCTCATTGTGCAGGCGGTGCCGTCACGGCTTGGAGCAGCTCACAACTGGAATAATTGTCAGAAATTAACTACAATTAGTGCAACTTGGGCCAGGCAGTGACGACGCCCCATCCATGGCGGGAAAGGTCAAGGGTCAGATAGGTCAGAGGTGGTCACCCCTTTCGGCAAAAATGTGGACTGGTCGGCTGTCAGTTGTAGTTGTAAGTTACTTCATCATTAGGCGGAATAAGTAATGGGATTATATAACTCTATGTTTAGTGAGCTTATTTCTCTACATGAAATGCGATGGGAACTAGGGTCATATACTTGGCGGGACATGGGAATTAAGGGGAAACATTTGACAACCCGGAATAAAGCTGTAGATAATATGGAAATAGTGGTTCAGTGGTGGAAGATATTAGTATAAGGGTCATATACTACTATATAAAGAGGCAACAGACCAAATGGTTCGGTCATATGTCGAGACTACTTCCAGACAGAGCACCACATATAGTCAGGTTACCGAGACATAAATGAAAGAGACTTAAGAGTCGACCAGGCAAGAACTGAATAGATAGAATATCCGACGCCGTCAATAAATAATAAAAGTATCTATGTAGAAAATAAAAAGGTTCGCATAGAGTAGTTTCCAAAAGTAACGCCTAAAGCAGAACAGGGTCTGAGAAGAAGAAGAAGAAGAAGAAGAAGAAGAAGAAGAAGAAGAAGAAGAAGAAGAAGAAGAAGAAGAAGAAGAAGAAGAAGAAGACGAAGACGAAGAACATAAAGAAGAAGAAGAGAAGAAGAAATAGAAGAAGAAATAGAAGAAGAAAAGAAGAAGAAGAAAAGAAGAAGAAGAAGAAGAAGAAGAAGAAGAAGAAGAAGAAGAAGAAGAAGAAGAAGAAGAAGAAGAAGAAGAAGAAGAAGAAGAATAAGAAAGAAAGAAAAAGAGGATTTGGTTAAAAATGCAAAATCCCTGATCATAAGGGAATAAGACTAAAACAGACAAGAATATGGCTATCAGAGCTGAATGACTGATGTTATTAACATGGTGGAGCACTTTAAAATATGGGAATGATGGCGGAGCACTTTAAAATATGGGAATGATGGTGGAGCACTTTAAAATATGGGAATGATGGCGGAGCACTTTAAAATATGGGAATGATGGTGGAGCACTTTAAAATATGGGAATGATGGTGGAGCACTTTAAAATATGGGAATGATGGTGGAGCACTTTAAAATATGGGAATGATGGTGGAGCACTTTAAAATATGGGAATGATGGCGGAGCACTTTAAAATATGGGAATGATGGTGGAGCACTTTAAAATATGGGAATGATGGCGGAGCACTTTAAAATATGGGAATGATGGTGGAGCACTTTAAAATATGGGAATGATGGCGGAGCACTTTAAAATATGGGAATGATGGCGGAGCACTTTAAAATATGGGAATGATGGTGGAGCACTTTAAAATATGGGAATGATGGCGGAGCAGTTTAAAATATGGGAATGATGGCGGAGCACTTTAAAATATGGGAATGATGGCGGAGTAGTTTAAAATATGGGAATGATGGCGGAGCAGTTTAAAATATGGGAATGATGGCGGAGCAGTTTAAAATATGGGAATGATGGCGGAGCAGTTTAAAATATGGGAATGATGGCGGAGCAGTTTAAAATATGGGAATGATGGCGGAGCAGTTTAAAATATGGGAATGATGGCGGAGCAGTTTAAAATATGGGAATGATGGCGGAGCAGTTTAAAATATGGGAATGATGGCGGAGCAGTTTAAAATATGGGAATGATGGCGGAGCAGTTTAAAATATGGGAATGATGGCGGAGCAGTTTAAAATATGGGAATGATGGCGGAGCAGTTTAAAATATGTGAATGATGGCGGAGCAGTTTAAAATATGGGAACGATGGCGGAGCAGTTTAAAATATGGGAATGATGGCGGAGCAGTTTAAAATATGGGAATGATGGCGGAGCAGTTTAAAATATGGGAATGATGGCGGAGCAGTTTAAAATATGGGAATGATGGCGGAGCAGTTTAAAATATGGGAATGATGGCGGAGCAGTTTAAAATATGGGAATGATGGCGGAGCAGTTTAAAATATGGGAATGATGGCGGAGCAGTTTAAAATATGGGAATGATGGCGGAGCAGTTTAAAATATGGGAATGATGGCGGAGCAGTTTAAAATATGGGAATGATGGCGGAGCAGTTTAAAATATGGGAATGATGGCGGAGCAGTTTAAAATATGGGAATGATGGCGGAGCAGTTTACAATTTTTAAAGGGGTTAGGGTTTTAAGATTGGCTATTTAGAAAAATAAATATGTTTCAGGTTAATTGTTCCCTGTGTGTGTGTGTGTGTGAATGTGTGTGTATGTGTGTGTGTACGTGTGTGCTTGTGAGTATGTGTGTGCTTGTGTGTGTATGTGTGTGTGTACGTGTGTGCATGTATGTGAGTGTGTATGTGTGCGTGTGTGTATGCATGTATGTGTGTGCATGTGTATGTGTGTGTAGGTATTTATGGGGCCTCAGTTCTGGCTAGAAAGGATAGCTTTAGTCAGATGTAGTGAAAGGTGATATCCTTCGATGTTTGAAGGCATCTGCCTGCCATGTGCACAATGAATAGTTTGGACACAAAAAAGCCACACATGCAAAACGGATGTACACGCAAAACTAAAGTTCAGAACAAGACGAAAGTCCACAAGTGGACAACAATCGGAACCTATCGCCACAGTTTACAATCGGTGTACGATAAGCAGAAGAAGGAAGCGGATAAAGAATGATATAAACAACTATAGGAGAAAAAGAGTGGTAAAATACATACACACTTTAAAGATCTAGACGAGGAAAAGATCTAGACAAGGAAAAGATCTAGACAAGGAAAAGATCTAGACAAGGAAAAGATCTAGACAAGGAAAATATCTAGACAAGGAAAAGATCTAGACAAGGAAAAGATCTAGACAAGGAAAAGATCTAGACAAGGAAACGATCTAGACAAGGAAAAGATCTAGACAAGAAAAAGATCTAGACAAGAAAAAAATCTAGACAAGGAAAAGATCTAGACAAGGAAAAGCTCTAGACAAGAAAAAGCTCTAGAAAGAAAAGATATAGATAAGAAAAAGATCTAGAAAAAAAAAGATCTACACAAGAAAAAGATCTAGACATGTAAAAGCAAAGAATAATCTTATGCCATAGGAAACTGAACTTGAGACCACCACATCGATAATCGAACACACTAATGGGCTCAGCTTAGAGAATCATACGAGACTGTCATACCTGGAAGATCTCAGGAGTTTGGATGTACTAAAACACAAATCATTTCACTTTGAAGCCCACATGAAGGGATGTAATTACAGCAGCTCAAAAACGAAATAACTTTAATGTCCGACCCGATTACAGAAACATTTGAAACCTGCCACCAGATGTGAATCGGCATGTTGGACAGAAGCGGCAGATTTCTGTGTCATCTGTGGCAGTCACTGAAGATTGCTTCAGATCTTCAATGATGATCGCCAAGCCAGTGACCTGGAGCCAGCCAACAAGCGAGGGGGGTTTCATGTAAGCCATGTTTTATAGGGTGTTGAAGGTTTGGGCTCTTCAAGGATACAGGTGGCTTTAGGGAGGTGTGGATTCAGGAGAGGTGCGCCCAGTAGACCGGATCCCCCTGTGCTGAGGAGAGTTTTTTGCGAAATGCGAGCTGGGGTGAATTACAGATTTGTTTCAAGTGTTTCTGGAAATGTGTCCTTCATTTGTCTAACAAGACAGATAGCCAGGGTGGGTGTGGGTCTACAGCCAGGGTGGGTGTGGGTCTACAGCCAGGGTGGGTGTGGGTCTACAGCCAGGGTGGGTGTGGGTCTATAGCCAGGGTGGGTGTGGATCTATAGCCAGGATGGGTGTGGGTCTATAGCCAGGGTGTGTGTGGGTCTATAGCCAGGGTGGGTGTGGATCTATAGCCAGGGTGGGTGTGGGTCTATAGCCAGGGTGGGTGTGGATCTATAGCCAGGGTGGGTGTGGGTCTACAGCCAGGGTGGGTGTGGATCTATAGCCAGGGTGGGTGTGGGTCTATAGCCAGGGTGGGTGTGGATCTATAGCCAGGGTGGGTGTGGGTCTATAGCCAGGGTGTGTGTAGGTCTATAGCCAGGATAGGTGTGGGTCTATAGCCAGGGTGGGTGTGGGTCTATAGCCAGGATAGGTGTGGATCTACAGCCAGGGTGGGTGTGGGTCTATAGCCAGGGTGTGTGTAGGTCTATAGCCAGGGTGGGTGTGGATCTATAGCCAGGATAGGTGTGGGTCTATAGCCAGGGTGGGTGTGGGTCTATAGCCAGGATAGGTGTGGGTCTATAGCCAGGGTGGGTGTGGGTCTATAGCCAGGATAGGTGTGGGTCTATAGCCAGGGTGGGTGTGGATCTACAGTAAGGGTGTGTGTGGGTCTATAGCCAGGGTGTGTGTGGGTCTATAGCCAGGGTGTGTGTGGGTCTATAGCCAGGGTGTGTGTAGGTCTATAGCCAGGATAGGTGTGGGTCTATAGCCAGGATAGGTGTGGGTCTATAGCCAGTGTGGGTGTGGGTCTAAAGCCAGGGTGGGTGTGGGTCTATAGCCAGGATAGGTGTGGGTCTATAGCCAGTGTGGGTGTGGGTCTAAAGCCAGGGTGGGTGTGGGTCTATAGCCAGGGTGTGTGTGGGTCTATAACCGAGTTGGGGGGGGGGGCTGGGGCTTCTACTACTTCCACTAATTTGGAGTATTTCTGTGGAAGTCGGAGTGTATCTGCCTGAGAGGGGAGGAAGCAGAACTCTGCATACCATTGAACATAATTAGACTGTTGAAAAAAGTATTCAACAATATAAAGAGACTTGTACTGTCATGTCTTAAAAACCGATTGTGGACATTTCCATCACCGCTCATAATAAATATGTCATTGGTACTTGCCAGCTTCCTTCACAGAGCCTTAAATTATATCAGTGGCTATCGTATATCATTTAATGATCTTTAGGCACAGTTTGTGTGTGTGTGTGTGTGTGTGTGTGTGTGTGTGTGTGTGTGTGTGATGCCGTTATATACTTCGTGTTTGTGTGTAAATGTTCTCTTCCGCACACAAAGCGTATTTGACACATCAAGTCAACTGTGTTAGCGTGAAGTTGTACCTGGCTAGTATACTATGTCAATGGAAGCTTTGGTTGACATGCGACCTTCAACAGTTTAACCAGACAACCACTACACTGCTTGACAACTGTTGCCAGGACCAACATGGGTGACAGCTCTCAGATTAACACTTTCTTCTTCTTGAAATTAAAAATGCATTTTCGACTTAAACAGACAATTTAAACCAAAATGGAGCCTGAGAAAGCTAAGAAGGGCAGGCTTCATTAACAACAGCACATTAAAAGTCAAACTGATAAAAAGAGAGTACATTAGCAGAAGATCTGTTGACGAGCTGTGGCCGGGTTTCCCCGACCTAATCCTTGACTAAGCGCAACGCTCTCCGGTTTCTGACGGTAGGTGTCTGCCATTTTAGACTAGCAAGATTATGTCTCTCTGTTTTTTCCCCCCTCCTCTCCACTTTCTCCCGCATCTTCCCTGTCTTATTCCTCTCCTGTGTGAAATCCTCTCACTCGTCCTCTCTTGTATGAAGTCCTCTCGCACTTCTTCTCTTGTGTGAATCCTTTCAGACGTCCTCTCTCGTGTGAAACCTCCCAGACGTACTCTTTTGTGTGAAACCTCTCACCCGTCCTCTCTTGTGTGAAACCTCTAGCACGTCCTCTCTTGTGTGAAACCTCTCACACGTCCTCTCTTGTGTGAAACCTCTCACACGTCCTCTCTTGTGTGAAACCTCTCACACGTCCTCTCTTGTGTGAAACCTCTCACACGTCCTCTCTTGTGTGAAACCTCTCACACGTCCTCTCTTGTGTGAAACCTCTAGCCCGTCCTCTCTTGTGTGAAACCTCTAGCACGCCCTCTCTTGTGTGAAACCTCTAGCACGTCCTCTCTTGTGTGAAACCTCTAGCACGTCCTCTCTTGTGTGAAACCTCTAGCACGTCCTCTCTTGTGTGAAACCTCTAGCACGTCCTCTCTTGTGTGAAACCTCTAGCACGTCCTCTCTTGTGTGAAACCTCTAGCACGTCCTCTCTTGTGTGAAACCTCTAGCACGTCCTCTCTTGTGTGAAACCTCTAGCACGTCCTCTCTTGTGTGAAACCTCTAGCACGTCCTCTCTTGTGTTAAATCATGAGATAGATCAGCTACACTACAATGACACAAAATGGTTTCAATAACACCGACGATGTACACTCTGTACTCTACACAATATGGTTTCAATAACACCGACGATGTACACTCTGTACTCTACACAATATGGTTTCAATAACACCGACGATGTACACTCTATACTCTACACAAAATGGTTTCAATAACACCGACGATGTACACTCTGTACTCTACACAATATGGTTTCAATAACACCGACGATGTACACTCTGTACTCTACACAATATGGTTTCAATAACACCGACGATGTACACCCTGTACTCTACACAAAATGGTTTCAATAACACCGACGATGTACACTCTGTACTCTACACAATATGGTTTCAATAACACCGACGATGTACACTCTGTACTCTACACAAAATGGTTTCAATAACACCGACGATGTACACTCTGTACTCTACACAATATGGTTTCAATAACACCGACGATGTACACTCTGTACTCTACACAATATGGTTTCAATAACACCGACGATGTACACTCTGTACTCTACACAAAATGGTTTCAATAACACCGACGATGTACACTCTGTACTCTACACAATATGGTTTCAATAACACCGACGATGTACACTCTGTACTCTACACAATATGGTTTCAATAACACCGACGATGTACACTCTGTACTCTACACAAAATTGTTTCAATAACACCGAGGATGTACACTCTGTACTCTACACAATATGGTTTCAATAACACCGACGATGTACACTCTGTACTCTACACAATATGGTTTCAATAACACCGACGATGTACACCCTGTACTCTACACAAAATGGTTTCAATAACACCGACGATGTACACTCTGTACTCTACACAATATGGTTTCAATAACACCGACGATGTACACTCTGTACTCTACACAAAATTGTTTCAATAACACCGAGGATGTACACTCTGTACTCTACACAATATGGTTTCAATAACACCGACGATGTACACTCTGTACTCTACACAATATGGTTTCAATAACACCGACGATGTACACTCTGTACTCTACACAAAATGGTTTCAATAACACCGATGATGTACACTCTGTACTCTACACAAAATGGTTTCAATTACACCGACGATGTACACCCTGTACTCTACACAAAAAGGTCTCAATAACACCGACTGTGTACACTCTGTACTCTACACAAAATGGTCTCAATAACACCGACGATGTACACCCTGTACTCTACACAATATGGTTTCAATAACACCGACTGTGTACACTCTGTACTTTACACAAAATGGTTTCAATAACACCGACGATGTACACTCTGTACTCTACACAAAAAGGTCTCAATAACACCGACTGTGTACACTCTGTGCTCTACACAAAATGGTCTCAATAACACCGACTGTGTACACTCTGTACTCTACACAATATGGTTTCAATAACACCGACTGTGTACACTCTGTACTCTACACAATATGGTCTCAATAACACCGACGATGTACACTCTGTGCTCTACACAATATGGTCTCAATAACACCGACGATGTACACTATGTACTCTACACAATATGGTCTCAATAACACCGACTATGTACACTCTGTGCTCTACACAATATGGTCTCAATAACACCGACGATGTACACTCTGTACTCTACACAATATGGTCTCAATAACACCGACTATGTACACTCTGTACTCTACACAATATGGTCTCAATAACACCGACGATGTACACTCTGTACTCTACACAATATGGTTTCATAATTGTTAACATTCTAGTCAGTAAAATCATCATCATCATCACAGTAAGTAAGATGAGGTGAATGAGAAGAGCAGAAGAAAAGAAGTAGTAGAAAAGAAGATAACGGTGATTTGTGGTGAAGATGAAGATAATGATGATGACAGAGATGATAATGATGACGACGATGATGAAGAAAAACATTTAGGATCCTTGCTGTCATATCCGGCTTACCCTCCATCAGAGCACCCACCCGGCCACCCACCTGGTTGCCCTTTCATCCGATTTCAAAGCAAGAAAACCTTTCACGACTGACGTATCAGAGCAAAGAATGCCAATCAACTACAGAAAACACTCAAACACGGACTCTCCACTTCACGCACACTGGTCACCAATACATAATGGTCCCTAATCCACGAAACAAGTTCAACGGGTCCAGGATATTTCAAATGTCCCCTCCTCTTGCCTCCCGTGTCTCTCTCTGTCCTTCAAACATGCCATCCGCCGATGACTGGAGAATGTCATTTGTGTATGATCCCTCGCCTCGGTCAGATGGCTTTCATTTATCAGCAGTCTGCGCCTGGATTCTGTGGGGGGGTGGGGGGGGGTGGGGGGGGGAATAAACGTACTGCTTTCCTAACAAGCAGGTCGTAAAAGGCTACTAATTAAGGCTGTTTCTTTCGAAATTGATGTGTGTCTGCCTGAGAGTCAAGGAAACGACAGTCTGAACATACATCTGTAAAATGAATGTGCATGCAAAATTAAAGTTTTCGAATAAGATTAATATCCGGAAGTGGACGAACAGCCAAAACATTTCTGTCGGAGTTTACATCATATGAACGCGAGGAATAAGAAGATTTATCAGCAGAACACAGTGCTTTAGAGCCCGTCAGGGAGTTAAGAAACAGCCCCACTTCTGAGATCAACAAGCAATTAGAAATGTCCTGAACAAAACATCAGTGCTTACGAGAAGTTCAATTAGTCTGCTTCGTAATATCACAATAACGACCGTGAAAAGTGAGCGTGGCGGTCAGAAAGCCTTCATCAGCATAGGACACCAATACAGAATGATACAATGATACATAGCAATATGTCTGTTCCCTTGTCTGTCATGCAGTCTGCTTATCACGTCTGAACAGTGGCCATGTCTGTGTACCTTGATGCAAGATCACACCAGCTAGGCTTGAAAATCCACAAAAGAAAAAGGGAAGATAACGAGAATAAAAAAGGCAAATAGTAATGTGTTTTTTCTTAATGGTACCCCACTCCAAGACACCTATTTGGGCAGTATGTAAATAAAGATGGAGGAACTGACAGAAATATTAAAATAAGAACACAAAAGGCAAGAGGAGCTTGATAGGACTAGACAATTTGTGAAGGTCATCAGAAATTAAACCTAGTACTAAACTAAAATCATTTGAATTCTGATGTCCAATCAGTACTTTTGTCTGGGGCGGAAACATGGAAAACAACCAAGGCAATTACTAATAGATTACAAACATTCATTAACTGGTGCCTGCGCAGGATAGATGGAATTAAATGGCATGACAGAATCACTAATGTAGAGCTTTAAGAGAGAATAAACAAGTTCCAGAGCACCAAGAAATGAATAAAAGACACTGGGTTGGATAGGACACAAGTCGAGAAAACATGATAACAATATAATTAGAATGTCTGTGCAATGAAACCCACAGGGGCATAGGAATAAAGAAAGGGGGGATACACTTGGATAGAACGACGTGGCGTGAGTTGATTGAAGCTCTATGCTCCATCGGGGGCTAGAAAGACGGAAGAAGGAGAAGAATTCATGCGTACAGGTGTTGGAGTCGATGATAAAAAAAAGACGAACCGGCATGTGTGTGTTCAGAAAAGTTATTTGTTCGAGCTTAAATGTGAATCAACTTATTTGCTCTAGGTTTTGTCTCACATGGCTCAATATATTCACATAGCGCCTGTTGAAACGGAGCACAAAGCACGGATTCTATAGTCCCAGAGATGATCCTAAGAATCTACACAAAACCTGCAGTTGTCAGTTGAACGGCACAATCCGCAAAAATGAACAATGCTCTTTGGTGCATGAAGTAGAGGCATTGTGAGACCACTGAAGTCCTGGGTATGTCTTGGGAAGACAGACACATACAATTCTTTGGTGGCAATAACAGACAAGCACCGCCGTGGCGTAGCGGATAGACGCTCCGCATGCCAGTCCAAAGGTCGTGAGTTCTAAGACAACGTAATCTCGACCCAAAGGAAATCAAGAGTGAATTTACGACGGAGTTGAATTTTTCAAAAATGACCTTGACTCCCAGGTCGACCCAGTCTTGAGCTGGTACCAGGTAAAGTAAAGGCAGCCGGCGTGATGCTGACCACATCACCCACCAAGTGCCGGTCTATGACAATATAGGTCTAGCCCTATATGCCCAATACGCCTAAAGGTCTGGAGAAAAGACCTTTACTTTTGACTATATTTGTGCGCTGAGTGCATGAGGCAGACTGTGAATGCTACTCATCGATAAGACTTGTTTACCTAAGTGTGTATTATCTTCTTATTTGTGAAAACACAAAACAGATTTATCGTCTCTGTTCTACAATTGGTGTGCCTTATGTAAAGATTTGTGGATAATAAATCACAGTTAATCAGATATAAAGTCGACAAAACAGTTTACAACGTCGACTGTGCTGTCGTATTTAAGAGTATGAACAAATAAACTATTCAATAACTTGAAATTCTGGCTTTGTGTATGTCCAGCTTTTGTCTTATCTGCTGCGTGCAGGACACGCGCATACAAGTAGCGTCTCTAAAATAGACCCCATTCCATATGTGGGTTCAGGGATCCCATTTTGGTAGAGAAAAACAAAAAAGAAAATACTGAATCCCCCCCCCCCCTTTCTCCACCCTCCTCCCAACTGATTAGCAGTTTATTGAAAATGTGTTAGGACGAAAAGTGAAAGATATTGCACCATAGCCGAGTACCACATAAAGCCTGTCAACCACCCTTTGAAGGGCGAACGCAAGGGAAGCAAAAGCTAATGGTCAACGTTTGGTGCAGGAGAGCCTACATATGCAGCAATACAAATCCAGCTCAAGAATGGAGGTGGAGGCGGTCATTGCAGCTTTCCACTGGATAGAGAACACTACAAACACACAAACGTAGACACATACATTGACAAACACACACACACACACACACACACCGAAATTATAACAGACTCAGGATAAACGGTGAGCAAGGTTAAGACATACATGCTTCATGCAAAGTGGCATGCTTCGCTGCGTAGGTCAAGGGTAAAGAGCATTG
>CAJHNH020000557.1:610321-712821 GCA_905116865.2 Candidula unifasciata
GTTTCTACGTTGTGGTTAGATGGCGTACTTTCGCCTCTCCAGACGACAGAATTATACTCGCTTATAGACAAGCAGTCATAGACAGGCAGTCACAGGCAAGAGTCACAGGCAGGCAGTCACAGACCGGCAGTCACAGTCAGGCAGTCACAGACAGGCAGTCACGGACAGGCAGTCACGGACAGGCAGTCACAGACAGGCAGTCACAGACAGGCAGTCACAGACAGGCAGTCACGGACAGGCAGTCACAGACAGGCAGTCACAGTCAGGCAGTCACAGACAGGCAGTCATAGACAGGCAGTCACAGGCAGGCAGTCACAGTCAGGCAGTCACAGGCAGGCAGTCACAGGCAGGCAGTCACAGACAGGCAGTCACAGTCAGGCAGTCACAGTCAGGCAGTCACAGGCAGGCAGTCACAGTCAGGCAGTCACAGGCAGACAGTCACAGACAGGCAGTCACAGACAGGCAGTCACAGACAGGCAGTCACAGGCAGGCAGTCACAGGCAGACAGTCACAGACAGGCAGTCACAGACAGGCAGTCACAGACAGGCAGTCACAGACAGGCAGTCAGTCACAGACAGGCAGTCACGGACAGGCAGTCACGGACAGGCAGTCACGGACAGGCAGTCACAGGCTGGAGTCACAGACAGGCAGTCACAGACAGGCAGTCACAGACAGGCAGTCACAGACAGGCAGTCACGGACAGGCAGTCACAGACAGGCAGTCACAGACAGGCAGTCACAGACAGGCAGTCACGGACAGGCAGTCACAGACAGGCAGTCACAGACAGGCAGTCACAGGCTGGAGTCACAGACAGGCAGTCACAGACAGGCAGTCACAAACAGGCAGTCACAGACAGGCAGTCACAGGTTGGAGTCACAGACAGGTAGTCACAGGCAGGCAGTCACAGACAGGCAGTCACAGGCAGGCAGTCACAGGCAGGCAGTCACAGACAGGCAGTCACTGGCAGGCAGTCACAGACAGGCAGTCACAGAAAGGCAGTCACAGACAGGCAGTCACAGACAGGCAGTCACAGGCAGGCAGTCACAGTCAAGCCGTCACAGACAGGCAGTCACAGTCAGGCAGTCACAGACAGGCAGTCACAGGCAGGAAGTCAAAGACAGGCAGTCACAGGCAGGAAGTCACAGGCAGGCAGTCACAGACAGGCAGTCACAGGCAGGAAGTCACAGGCAGGCAGTCACAGTCAGGCAGTCACAGACAGGCAGTCACAGACAGGCAGTCACAGGCAGGCAGTCACAGGCAGGCAGTCACAGACAGGCAGTCACAGACAGGCAGTCACGGGCAGGCAGTCACAGACAGGCAGTCACAGTCATGCAGTCACAGACAGGCAGTCACAGACAGAGGGTTGATAGTGTTGCTGAGACCAACAAATTTTAGGAAGTAATTTCGAAGAATAATTGTTTATGTAACTGTTGCTGAGACCAACAAATTTTAGGAAGTAATTTCGAAGAATAATTGTTTAGGTAACTGTTGCTGAGACCAACAAATCTTAGGAAGTAATTTCGAAGAATAATTGTTTAGGTAACTGTTGCGATACCTAAATTTTGTGTAAGCTTTTGGCTGTGACAAGACTGTGCTAAGACTGTGCCAAGACTGTGCCAAGACTGTGCCAAGACTGTGGTGGAGTTGCGGAGTTCTTGAATGCATGAGGCCCTCGCTAGACGACTTGTAACTAAGAAGGGCGAGACCGAGCCATCTCGGATAACATCCCCTTTCCTAACATTTACACACACACACACACACACACACACACACACACACACACACAAACACAAAGACACACACACACACAAAGACACACACACTCATACATGTTGGAAGAAAGACATGGAGATTGAGTTAGACAGGAAGAAGGAAGGAATGAAACAGACAGGGAAAGGGGGTGAATGAGAGACAGGGAGAGGTATTGAATGAGACAGACAGGGAGAGGGATTGAATGAGATAGACAGGGAGAGGGATTGAATGAGATAGACAGGGAGTGAATGAGACAAACAGGGAGAGGGAGTAAATGAGACTGTCAGGGAGAGGGAGTCAATAGTGAATGAGACAAACAGAGAGAGGGAGTGAGTGAGATAGACAGGGAGAGGTAGTGACAGAGAGAGAGATACAAATCCGTAAAAATAATGTTTATACCTTTCAACAAAAGATTGCATCTGAACAATAACTACAATAACAAATGTATGCAGACATCATCGGATAAATACAAGCTACCTATGACACCTGCATCTGTACTAGGTGTGCGCGCTCACACACACACACTCAAACACACACACACGCAGACGCACACAAGTACTGCTACTGTAACCCGGCCTGACTTTGGAATAAGTCCTATACGTCGTCTGTTAAACTGGGTACACGTTCTTGTGGCGGACTCATGTTAAACATACAGCGGAACGTCTATAAATGACCGCCTCCCTATACTGACTGCCTCCATGAGTTGACAGGTTTGCCACACTCCCTTCTGTAGACAACTAGCTCATCGAGGTGCTACTGTATGTCCAAACATCTAGGGACAGGAGCGAGTAACTCTGGAAATCAGAACCTGACAACACCGGAAGTGAACTCTTCAGTCAAGTGACAGTGTAAAGCAGAAGGATGTTATCAATCAACTCGGAGGGAAATATCAGTCAACAGCAGACTGTGAGTATAGACCACTCACACTTAGTGCTCACTGACTGCGACTGTCCTGGGAGGATGTCGACACTGAGAACGCCACTTCAAGACAGTAGAGCTTCGCCGTCATCAAGTTGTTGCTGCCGCTGTCGTTGAAGAACCCTAATGATTCGGGATGTTTACTTTTATAAGTAAAAGTCTAGGGTTCCTTTCCACAATCCTTGAGTATTAGTATTAGTTTCCCGCCGTGGATGGTTATAAAAAACACCCTAACGTCTCAGGCAATGGTGCGATAGTGGCACTGTGGAAGACATTGGGGCCTAACTACGTCATATCACTAAAGACAACAATGGTACACTAGTCAACTTTCAATGTGTTCTAGCGCTCACACGCACACAAATGATGGTTGCTTCCAGGTATATCCTGCCTGACATTGGTCTTTTTATTCTTTTTTTTTTTTTTTGGCAATCGACGTGGCGTAGCGGCTATACGCTCGCGTGCAGATCAGAAGGCCGTGGGTTCGCTCCCTGGCGGAGCTGGACATTTTTCAAAAATGACATTGACTCCCAGATCGACCTAGACTTGAGTGGGTACTGGGTGTAGTCCCGGGAAGTAAATGCGGCCAGCGTGATGCTGACCATATCACCCATCTTGTGCCGATTGGTCTTTAAAAATACAGGTCCAGCCCTATACGCCTAAAGGCGTTTGGTAAACCTAAAGGTTTAGTATTAAAATAATAAAATATGGTTTTTGACCTCCACAAATTCCCAAGTGCCATAAAAGCTCCTTTTGGTTTTTGTTCGTATTTTAAAATCTCTATCAGTTCGCCATCTTTATCTACAAAAGGATACCTGGAAATATCATTAGCAGTAAAAGCTACCAGTGTGATGTTAACTAGAGCACCCCAGAGTGCCGGCTGGTCTCTTTAAACATTGCTCTAACACGATCTGACCCATGTGACCAACGGCTGACACGGATCCTTGATTGTAGTGTATACCTTTAAGTTGGAACAATATACAGTTTAGACAGTTGTTATGCACATTCACGTCAATGTTTAAAATCCGTCCACTGACGAGAAAGGAACTCATCCCCACAAGTTTCAGAGACAACCGGTTGTACTCATGCCACAGTGGTCGCAGCAGCAACAGCAGCAAAAAAAAATAAAAAAAAGAGGAGGCGAAGATAAGTAGGAGAAGGGGAAGGAAGAGGAGGAGGAAGAAGAAGAAGAAGAAGAAGAAGAAGAAGAAGAAGAAGAAGAAGAAGAAGAAGAAGAAGAAGAAGAAGAAGAAGAAGAAAAAATAAGAAGAAGTAAAAGAAGAAGAAGAAGAAGAAGAAGAAGAAGAAGAAGAAGAAGAAGAAGAAGAAGAAGAAGAGAAGAAGAAGAAGAAGAAGAAGAAGAAGAAGAAGAAGAAGAGAAGAAGAAGAAGAAGAAGAAGAAGAAGAAGAAGAAGAAGAAGAAGAAGAAGAAGAAGAAGAAGAAGAAGAAGAAGAAGAAGTAAAAGAAGAAGAAGAAGAAGTAAAAGAAGAAGAAGAAGAAGAAGAAGAAGAAGAAGAAGAAGAAGAAGAAGAAGAAGAAGAAGAAGAAGAAGAAGAAGAAGAAGAAGAAAAAGAAGAAAAAGAAGAAGAAGAAAAAGAAAAAGAAAGAAAGAAAGAAAGAAAGAAGAAGAAGAAGAAGAAGAAGAAGAAGAAGAAGAAGAAGAAGAAGAAGAAGAAGAAGAAGAAGAAGAAGAAGAAGAAGAAGAAGAAGAAGAAGAAGAAGAAGAAGAAGAAGAAGAAGAAGAAAAAGAAGAAGAAGAAGAAGTCGGCCTCGCCCCCTCCCCTCCCTACCCCAATAAAACACACGCTTAAAAATACAGGGGGGAAAATGCAGATTTGTAGACCAACACAAGAAGAAGATTAAAAAGAAGACGAGAGTTTTTATTGATCAACCCCAGTCAGTGAATAAATTCCACAGGCCTGACGCCAGACATGTTCCAACATCTTGATACCCAAACCTCAGTCATAAGAAGGTTACGCTTGAGAAGCTATCCCCGTGACCATCAATTACCAAACTCCAGCCGATGAATAGGACGCCAGGGGCACTACAAACGGGACGACCCAACAACAAGATGGTTGAAGATTGTCAACAGACAGTGTCCGAGTGGTCAGTCGGTGATCTCTCTATTCGAGAACGGCTTTGTATTCTGCAGTCCGTATTTAATGCCGGGATCCGAGGGACGCTCGAGTTGAGCCGGACCAAGTCTGGTGCACAAATAAACTGATGGCGATCCGCCTAGAATGAGAGGATCTGGGCGTCTCTGATGGAATCCTACAACAGCTGTGTTTAATGGCAGGATTTATACAACGCGGAGGCCGTTTAGGAGGATTTGTCGGGGGGCATAGGGGACTTGGGTGACCTACACCATCACCTCTACCAACATCACCTCTACCAACATCACCTCTACCATTATCACTTTCGGTCAAAATGGACGCTAGGCGTGCGCTGTCTGGAGCCGAGGCAACTGCCACCACGACTATCATAATCATCATACTTTCCGTGTGGGTTCCAGGGCCCATTGTGGGGGAAAACAAGAATAGACCCACTGCCTCCTCAACAAGCATGTCATAAGAGTCGACTAAATTGGGGTTTCCTTTGAAATCGGAGTGCATTTGCCTGAGCGGCAAGGAACAACAAACTGCACACAAATAAGCCAGTAAAACGGATGTACAAGCAAAACTCTGGCCCTGGCACAAAGCGAAAGTCTAAATGGACGAACAATCAGGACTTTCCGCCAGAGCTTACAGCCGGTGATCAAGGACGAGGAAGATACTCATCACTAGCAAGAACATGTTTTCAGGCAAACTTGCTGACCACTGAGTTACTGATGCTATAGACCATGAATAATGCAGAGAAACCTGCACGACTCAGCCCACTCAGAATGTTTAGGGGTCGAGAGGTGGGAGTCAAGAGGTTGGAGCGTTTTTCCTCTAAAAGTCCATGCCGTGTGGCGTTGGTAGTCATGTCTATCCACAACCATCTGTCTCGTGTACTTTCAGTCAACTAACACAGGTGATCTTCCATAGTCCATGCCGTGTGGCGTTGGTAGTCATGTCTATCCACAACCTTCTGTCACGTGTACTTTCAATCAACTCTGGACTAGATAATCTTTCATGCCATGATGTCAGATTGTTCATCATTTGTTTTTTCGGTCTCCCCCCGCCTCTCCTCCACTCCAAGTTTCCTCTGCTACAGTGTACACTAGTTTTCTCCTTCTCACGACATGACCAAAGAATGTAAACCGTCCTAGAATTTCGGATATCTTAAAATGTCCAAGAATCTCCAACATTAACATGTGTCCTAGAATCTCTGATGACTTGGAATGTCCAAGAATACCCAACATCATCACGTGACCAACAGTGACATTCCACAGATGCCACCAGACAGCTGCCATTTGCTAAAGGTATTAAATAAAATTTTCTGTGCCGAGGCGCCGGAAGTAATTCTCTTATGTGGTCAGTGAGTGGCCAACATTAAAGTTGATTCCTTTATATGTAGCCACGCACTCTTAGTCCTGTCCGTGTATATTTAACGGATTTCCCCTGGTCAGCGGGTTACGCAAGATGCCTGTTCTTGTGTGTCTTTTTGGATTTCCCCAAATGGATGGAATGTGAAGGAACTCAGATTGTGTTATTTGTGTCCCTGTTTTGAAGCTTTTGGTAGCCTTCCACCTGGTATTTTACATAGCCAGCGGACAGTGGTCAAGGTGTTTTGACATAGCAAACAATGACACATCGTTTCATTTCTTCTAAGTAGGGCACCTACGAGATAAAGTGTCGTCTGGAATGCTGTTGTTAGTCATTGTCACTGCAGTTAGGGTTTTATGGTGGACCAATATTCTGTCAAATTGTTTGCAGTGGTTTCTGTTCAAATACAACGCATTCCAGCATAATCACGAATACCACAATCATCTCTACTGTAATCGTTATCACCACCAACACAACCACGATCACTGTCACCGCTAATGTTGCTGCCGTGGCAATCAAAACCAAGCACAACAGTCATTCACATCCCAACTATCACCAACACCAACAATACTATCACCACAACCATTACCTCCGCGCCGCCACCGCTATCGTCACCACCACGACTATCATCATCATAAACACGTTCTCGCTTTTGCCTGGTGTCTCAGTTGTCGTGTTGTCGAACCGTCTTCAAGACGTTATGTCCCCCCCCCCCCCTCCTCTCCCCCACTTACATAATCTCCCAAGTCAACTAAGCCTAAAGTGGCTAAAGCCCCGGTCTGAAAGTATTATAAGGACTGTATGACAGAGCTCTGTGTTACTGGAACTTGACATCCTAAGAGTGGCAGAACACGATATAACCACGTCACGATGCAGCACATAGGGCACATAGTTAGTGATGTAAGGTCCGATTTGGTCATATTCTAGTAGTTTGTCTACTTCTGGACTTTCCTCTTGTTCCAGAACTTGAGTTGTGTGTGCACACCCTTTTTACAGATCTGGCTGATTTGTACTGCAGACTGTTGGTTCCTATCCTCACAAGCAGATGCACTCCGAATTTGACGAAAGTAGTCGACTTTCACGGCATGCTTGAGGGGAGATTTTTTTTTTAAAGGAAAGGGGCAGTACGTCTATTCCCCTCCCACCCCCTCCCAGCCGCCCATGTCCTCCTCCACAAATAGAGTACCCACAACCCACAAATAGAGCCACCGCAACCCACAAATAGAGCTCCTACAACCCACAACCCACAAATAGAGCTCCCACAACCCACAAATAGAGCTCCCACAACCCACAAATAGAGCTCCCACAACCCACAAATAGAGCACCCACAACCCACAAATAGAGCTCCCACAACCCACAAATAGAGCTCACACAACCCACAAATAGAGCTCCCACAACCCACAAATAGAGCTCCCACAACCCACAACCCACAAATAGAGCCCCCACAACCCACAAATAGAGCCCCCACAACCCACAAATAGAGCTCCCACAACCAACAGATGGAGTCAACAATCTCAAAAACCAGTGTTAGAAAGAAAAGAAACAAACATCAAAGAATAGCCAAACAAACAGGGAAAGTGACAAAGAAGCGATGGCTAAATAATTAACATAAGGTTGACGCTAATTACAACAAGCGAAGTTTATACTCCCAGTGACGATGGCAAAAAAGATAATGTGAACACTGATGATGAAAATGATGATGGCATTTCTCTGATCACGCCCTGAACAATCCAAATCAGAATAATTATTTGGCCAACAATTAACCGCAAAAACACAGCCATCTTAGTCATCTGCAGGGCTAATACGATACTTAAATCCCGACCATTTAGCAATCCGCTGGCTCCTGGCAAGTTGTCAAATAGATGGCTGCCAAATGTTTGTGCGACTAATTGCAACCGGGCAAATGGCAGATAGATTTCTAGGTACATATTTTGTTATTTTATCCTTTAATTTCTGTTCTTTGCTTATTTAACTCTTTATTGTCCCGATATTTACATTTTAGATTTGGTTTAGAAGTTAATATTACAGCCATCTTGGTACAAAGTTGGAACTGCACCATGGTAGGTTGAGTAATAATCTGCTCGCATTTCACCTGTTTTTAGGGCATTGTATCAAAGTGAGATAAGTTGAAAAAGAGAAAGGGGGGGGGGGGGGGGGGGTTAAGTCTCTGCATTTCTCTTCTTCTAAGCGTTCACCGGCTGTAAATTCTGACGGAAAGTTCTGACTGTACTTCTACATTTGGACTTTAGTTCCAGAATTTGAGCTTCGGGTGCTCATTTCTTTTACATATCAAGCCTATTATTGTGTAAACTATTGGTTCCTTTTTCTCAAGGAGATACACTTCGACTTCGAAGGAAACACTACTAATTTATTGCCTTTTACGACATGCTTATTGTAGGGGAGTGGGTCTATCCTCCTCATCCCCCTCCCACCCCAAATGGGAAAACACAGGGAAGCCTGAGTTTTGAACACAGACCTCAGGAAGGAGAGCTCAGCTTTAGCACCTCGGCATGTTTGCAAACAATGTCGAACCATTCCAAAACTTTTCTCAGTTTCTTCCAAAGGAAGAGGGGAGGGGAAAAAAAAGGGGGGGGGGGGGGAATGACAAGAAATCTTTTAAGACAACAACGACAACAAACCAGCCAGCCACACGCCTGATAAACTACCAACCAAATACTTACCCAACTAATCACACGAGCCACCACCCCAGGACACAGTCACGCCCGCCTGCCCCCTCCAGCCAACTACTAATGGCGTTACCAATCGCTCCAGATCTGGTCACAGACACCTAAGCACAGTAGACAAGAAAAGGTCATCTGCACTGTAAATGGACCGGCTGGGTGACACTGCCGCTGACTCACTGCTACAGAATGTCTTTATCTATCTCTTCCACAGAGCTGTCCGCCACACACATATCAACCTCATTTGTTTAATCGGCGGCCGTCCCTCAAGAGTTTTTTCTTTCATTTCGTCCATCGATAGTGAGTTTCTGGGCAGGAATTCAGAAAATGCAGCATACAGCCTTGTCTCTTTCTTTGTTGTTGCAGACGTTTATCATCACTGCGTTCTTCTCCTTCTCTTCACCCCTCCTCCTTCTTTATGTTATTCTCCTCCTCCTCCACCTTCTTTTCATCCTCTTCTTGTTCATCTTTTGCTGCTGCAATAATGACTGCTTCTTCTTGCTCCTCTTCTACCTTCTATCGTCCAAACAGAGCACAGAGAATGCAACCAACACGCCCAGCATTGTGCAGCTAATTCCATTGACTTTGTCTTTATACATCCTGATCGTTCTATTTTCAGTGATACTTTAAAGCTACAACTTCTGCCTAGAGAGCTCCCGTGAAAGTACTTTCCAGTTATACTATTATCAGTGTTTCTTATGTGCAGTCAGTCAGTCAGTTAGTCAGTCAGTCAGTCAGTCAGTCAGTCAGTCAGTCAGTCAGTCAGTCAGTGGTTACCTTCTAGACCTTGATTTGTTAGACTTTTTTTTTAGTTCATTGCATGAGCCAAGTTTCACATTGGAAAATCGTGTTATCATTTGCTTGAGTTTCCTACTTTCGTTAATCAAGTCCAGTTCCTGTGCATTTATTTGTAGACCTAATGAATGTAACTCCTGGTCTGTTTTTACTGTCCGCGTTTACCAGTTTTTAGGCTGGTCTGCGACTTGCATGACACCAGGAGCCTCTTGTGGCAGTGCTGAAACGTCGTTAGCTAGCTTGGTTCCGAGACGAGGTAAGACATGATCTGATTGCATAGACTACAAGGAATGGGGTCGGGTGGCGGTGGTGTGATTTGAAAAATAAGAAAGAAGTGGGGGGGGGGGGGGGAGAGAAGAACCTGGAATGACAACATCAAGAAAGGGACGGGACTGAATCAGTATATACATGGTAATCAAGCAGAAGACAGAGAACGATGGCGGGTTTTGAGTGCTTACGATTCCATCGATACACCCAAACGGGTAAAGGTTGTGTTAGGTTAGGGTAGGGTAAAGGTTGTGTTAGGTTAGGGTGGGGTAAAGGTTGTGTTAGGTTATGGTGGGGTAAAGGTTGTGTTAGGTTAGGGTGGGGTAAAGGTTGTGTTAGGTTAGGGTGGGGTAAAGGTTGTGTTAGGTTAGGGTGGGGTAAAGGTTGCGTTAGGTTAGGGTGGGGTAAAGGTTGTGTTAGGTTAGGTTGGGGTAAAGGTTGTGTTAGGTTAGGGTGGGGTAAAGGTTGTGTAAGGTTAGGGTGGGGTAAAGGTTGTGTTAGGTTATGGTGGGGTGTGACAGGCAGTCATGAGCCTGATGAGACCCCTTTAGTGGTTTTCGGACAATGGTACGAGAGTCGCACTGTGGAAGAGATTGGACCTTGCTAGTTAAATCTTGGCGTATGGACCTCGCAAAGACAAAAGTGGTGCAATGGAGAGAACCTTCATAATGGAGACGGCACAGAAATTAAAATTTTAAATTGGCAGACATTTTACCAAATAATTTTACTGAGTTTCAGTTTTCATATGTAGCTTTAACTGATATAAGAATCCCCAAAGATTCCCATAGTGCCTTATCAGTTTTCATATGTAGCTTTAACTGATATAAGAATCCCCAAAGACTCCCATAATGCCTTATCATTTTTCAAAAAGATTGTCCATTAGAGCTAACAACTGCCTTCCAATAGTCCACAGATCTTGTACCAAGTGTCGAGTCATTTGTGTAAGGTGCTTAGCTGTTGGGTTAGTTGCGTATCCTTTACAAGACGTTGCAGAACCAACCACAAGAGCCCCTGGCTGTTGTGTGGTTTTTCTAGGCAAATTTACGTCCAGTAGTTTGCCATTGCTTACTGGACGGTCGGCTTTCTTGATACCACTGGAAACCAACGCAAGGCGCATGGTTTGCATCTAGGATTGAACCGACATCCCGGCATTACTAAGCGTTCGCATCGACTTAACCACAGAGCCGACGTGGTTAACTTTTGTTCATTAGTCACTGTCCTGTTAACGCCAGCTGACTCTTGGTAGTCACTCTCGCCATGGCCACGACCTACGATTCTCATGCTTTCCAGTGGTCCAGTCTACGATATCTTTTGCAAATACGGGAAACTGTCAACCAAGAAAGGCACCAGCCAAGAAAGGCACCAAGAAAGGCACCAGCCAAGAAAGGCACCAACCAAGAAAGGCACCAACCAAGAAAGGCACCAACCAAGAAAGGCATAGGCCAAGAATGGCATCAACCAAGAAAGGCACCAACCAAGAAAGGCACCAACCAAGAATGGCACCAACCAAGAAAGGCACCAACCAAGAAAGGCACCAGCCAAGAAAGGCACCAACCAAGAAAGGCACCAACCAAGAAAGGCATAGGCCAAGAATGGCACCAACCAAGAAAGGCACAGGCCAAGAAAGGCATCAACCAAGACAGGCACCAACCAGGAAAGGCACCAACCAGGAAAGGCGTCAACCAACTTATATTTTCAGCATGAACAGAAGGCAGTTCGAAAAAGAAATAAACTTAATCAACTTTACACGATCAGAATCATGAACGATTAATGAACGTAGAGGCTAGAAGCCTTCATCAGTATAGGAAAAATTAAGAAACATACAATTTCAAATACTAAATCACTTATCTATAAGCAGATGTCTCTGGCAGAAATATCCATTAAATACTGTAGAGGGTAGAAGAGTCCCACGTGACACTAGAAAGGGTTACCACACAGGAATGACAGGTTGCTGCAAGGGTTGTATTTGAAATTGTTGAAAGATAAAACTGTGCTGGACGTTAAGGTCTTTGGGTATAAGAAAGCCCATTAAAGGGGTAAGGCTGTTCTCAAGCGATCTGTAGACTTTTTCAGAGTAATGGCTGGACTTGATGGCCGTCACATCCTGGTCGATGACACCTCGTTGTGCATTGAAATGGTTGCCTAAACATGTCCGCTAGACGCTGCCCAATTGCACCGATGTATTTCACATCGATTATGTGTACGTGTGTGTGTGTACATGCGTGTGTGTGTGTATGTGTACATGCGTGTGTGTGTGTGTATGATGGTGTAAATTACATTACGCTTCTTTCCTTGTGTGGGTTCTGGAGCCCCATTGTCAGGAAAACAAGAACAGACCCACTGCCTCCTAAACAAGCATGACGTAAGAGTCGACAAATTGAGGGTTTCCTCCAAAGTCGGAGTCCATCTGCCTGAGAATCAAGGAAGCAACAGTCTGCATACAGATAAGTTAGAGTGTGAAACGGGTGTACACGCAACACTCAGGTTCTGGAACAGGCATACAATGCAAAGGTGGATGAACACCCAGAGCTTTCTGCCAGAGTTTGTTGCTGATGAAAGCGAAGAAGATGAAGATTACATCTCTTGCAATAATATCCCTTACGTGTGTGGAAACCGGTATATGGAAACAGCAGATTGTCTGTTTGAGCGACACATGGACTAGTCTAGTCGATAGGTCTCTGCCAACAGACAGTGCTTGAGTGGGGACCCGGGGTTGGGAGGTCACTGGCTCTAGACTAGAACGGACTGGAGGTTACGTTCATGTCTTGTGTGCCAGTGGAGGACGTACAGAAAAAACCGAGCTGGTGACAGGGTCAGCTGGTAGGATGGAGAGCTGCCTGAAGAGAATGTCTTGGCACGTAGGTAAGACTAGAGATATTTGGTCTATTATGGTAAGGTTTAGGCTACAAGGTGAAGGCCACATCGAGGCTGGCTGACAGTGAGAGGGGGGCAGTGAGAAGGGGCAATGAGAGGGGGCGGTGAGAGGGTACAGAGAGAGGGGACAATGAGAGGGGGCAATGAGAGGGGGCAGTGAGAGGGGGCAATGAGAGGGGACAGTGAGAGGGGGCAGTGAGAGGGGGCAATGAGAGGGGGCAATGAGAGGGGGCAATGAGAGGGGGCAATGAGAGGGGACAATGAGAGGGGACAATGAGAGGGGACAGTGAGAGGGACGGTGAGAGGGGACAATGAGAGGGGGCAATGAGAGGGGGCAATGAGAGGGGGCAATAAAAAGGGGGCAATGAGAGGGGACAGTGAGAGGGGACAGTGAGAGGGGACAGTGAGAGGGGGCAATGAGAGGGGACAGTGAGAGGGGGCAATGAGAGGAGGCAAAGAGAGGGGGCAATGAGAGGGGGCAGTGAGAGGGGGCAATGAGAGGGGGCAGTGAGAGGGGACAATGAGAGGGGGCAATGAGAGGGGACAATGAGAGGGGGCAGTGAGAGGGGGCAATGAGAGGGGACAGTGAGAGGGGGCAGTGAGAGGGGGCAATGAGAGGGGGCAATGAGAGGGGGCAATGAGAGGGGGCAATGAGAGGGGACAATGAGAGCGGACAATGAGAGGGGACAGTGAGAGGGGACAGTGAGAGGGATGGTGAGAGGGGGCAATGAGAGGGGGAGCAATGAGAGGGGGCAATGAGAGGGGGCAATGAGAGGGGACAGTGAGAGGGGGCAATGAGAGGGGACAGTGAGAGGGGACAGTGAGAGGGGACAGTGAGAGGGGGCAATGAGAGGGGACAGTGAGAGGGGGCAATGAGAGGGGGCAAAGAGAGGGGGCAATGAGAGGGGGCAGTGAAAAGGGGCAATGAGAGAGGACAATGAGAGGGGACAGTGAGAGGGGTAATGAGAGGGGACAGTGAGAGGGGGCAGGAAGAGGGGGCAATGAGAGGGGACAGTGAGAGGGGGCAATGAGAGGGGGCAGCGAGAGGGGACAATGAGAGGGGACAGTGAGAGAAGACAGTGAGAGGGGACAGTGAGAGGGGGCAATGAGAGGGGACAGTGAGAAGGGGCAATGAGAGGGGACAGTGAGAGGGGACAGTGAGAAGGGGCAATGAGAAGGGGCAATGAGAGGGGACAGTGAGAGGGGACAGTGAGAGGGGACAGTGAGAGGGAGCAATGAGAGGGGGCAAAGAGAGGGGGCAGTGAGAGGGGGCAATGAGAGGGGACAGTGAGAGGGGACAGTGAGAGGGGGCAGTAAGAGGGGGGACAGTGAGAGGGACAGTGAGAGGGGACAGTGGGAGGGGTCAATTAGAGGGGACAGTGAGAGGGGACAATGAGAGGGGACGATGAGAGGGGACAGTGGGAGGGGACAATGAGAGGGGACAGTGAGAGGGGGCAATGAGAGGGGGCAATGAGAGGGGGCAATGAGAGGGGACAGTGAGAGGGGGCAATGAGAGGGGGCAATGAGAGGGGACAGTGAGAGGGGAAAGTGGGAGGGGACAATGAGAGGGGACAGTGAGAGGGGGCAATGAGAGGGGACAGTGAGAGGGGATAGTGGGAGGGGACAGTGAGAGGGGACAGTGAGAGGGGCTAGTGAGAGGGGACAGTGAGAGGAGACAGTGAGAGGGGACAGTGACAGGGCCTTTTTATATATCTTTTTTTTTTTTATTGACTCTATCTTTGTTCACTCACTTACATACCTTCTCCCCCTCTTTTACTCTCCATTACTTCATATTTTACTCATTTTCAATTCATCCACTCTACTTGTTCCTATCTGTTTCTTTTATTCAACGATCCATAGTTCTCAAACTGTGTGTCACTGTCACTCAATTCTCCTCTGTCAAATCTCTGAAACAGCTCATTTTCTCGCTTAAGTTTTCAATCTCTCTCTCTCTCATTCCCCCTTTCTCTCTTCTATCTCCATCTCCACTCCACCCCTCTCCCTCCCTGGCATCCTTGAATCAGCCTGCCACATCTCCTTGGCCGTCACGAGAACTGACTTCCGCTAACTGAGCCCACCTCTTTAGTCCCCATGCAGTGTCATGGCGGCAATCAATGAGCCAATCAGATTGCCAGGGTCTGGGGTTTCCCTTTGATTTCGTCAACAAACACAAGGTGCTTGATGGGAAGAATTTTATCTGCCTGACATCTAGGAGTGGGCAAACACAGGCCGCTTCAAGCCAAGCTGGGACAGCAATACAGCGCGGGAACCTACAGATATGGTCGGTCCCAGTTTGAGTCTCTATAGATGCTGGATCCCCCCCACCCCCTTTTTTTTCAATCGTGTGTGTTCAGTGTAGTGTTTGCGTGCTTTGCTTTATAGATATTTGTGTACGTTTTTTTTTTTTTTTACAAATGTTGCCGTTTGTTTGTATAGTGTGTGTTTGTGCAAAAATTCTTTTCACATATAGAAATTATGCATGGCATTATAAATACATACATATTTTTTTACAGTTTCTTACTGTATGTAAAATTATTTTATATGCATACGAATTAAGCATAGCATAGTGAACAAAATGATTTTTTACAGTTACTGACTGAACATTGAAGTGTGTTGCACACTGAACTGAAAAATCAAATCAAAAGAGGTGCTTTTTAACACAGATGCATGGCCCCTCATAAACTTGTAATTGTGAGGACATCTTTATTACTAAATCAGACTTACTGGGATATTTAAGTATTTATCTAAATAGCCTATCAATAATAGATTGGTACTGATGTAAAATGATGTTACTAGTATAATTAGTATGTCTATGAACTGCCCTACATCTGCACTGCCATATTAGTACTCTATAATTTGCAACTGCTGCTAAACGTTCTTCAAATTTGTCTGTGTTAGTTTTGTTTGGTGGTGGTGGTGGAGGAGGAGAGAAGAAGGAGAAGAAAAAAAAAAGAAAGAAAGAAAAAACACACAATAAAAAGAAGAAAAAACAGGAGGAGATAGTGATGATATGATGAATAAAAATTAAGGGGTGGGGATAATAATGAGGAAGAGGATAAAGAAGAAGAGAAGTAGAAACTCATGATAGTGTTGTAATTGTGTACTTGTCTCTCAACAGGTTAACGTTGATGGTTACGCCTTGACCATAGTTAACTGTTTCAATCCAGCTGGATTCTAGGATCTGCACTAATACATACAGTCTCACAATAACCACTCTAGGATCTGTACTAATACATACAGTCTCACAATAACCACTCTAGGATCTGTACTAATACATACAGTCTTACAATAACCACTCTAGGATCTGTACTAATACATACAGTCTTACAATAACCACTCTAGGATCTGTACTAATACATACAGTCTCACAATAACCACTCTAGGATCTGTACTAATACATACAGTCTCACAATAACCACTCTAGGATCTGTACTAATACATACAGTCTCACAATAACCACTCTAGGATCTGTACTAATACATACAGTCTTACAATAACCACTCTAGGATCTGTACTAATACATACAGTCTCACAATAACCACTCTAGGATCTGTACTAATACATACAGTCTCACAATAACCACTCTAGGATCTGTACTAATACATACAGTCTCACAATAACCACTCTAGGATCTGTACTAATACTACAGTCTCACAATAACCACTCTAGGATCTGTACTAATACATACAGTCTCACAATAACCACTCTAGGATCTGTACTAATACATACAGTCTAACCCACTCTACAATAACCACTCTAGGGATCTGTACTAATACATACAGTCTTCACAATAACCACTCTAGGATCTGTACTAATACATACAGTCTACAATAACCAGTCTAGGATCTGTACTAATACTACAGTCACAATAACCACTCTAGGATCTGTACTAATACATACAGTCTTACAATAACCACTCTAGGATCTGTACTAATACATACAGTCTTACAATAACCACTCTAGGATCTGTACTAATACTACAATACAATAACCACTCTAGGATCTGTACTAATACATACAGTCTCACAATAACCACTCTAGATTCTGTACTAATACTACAAATCTAACAACTACTACCTCACAAATAAATACAACTAACCACTCTAGGATCTGTACTAATACATACAGTCTCACAATAACCACTCTAGGATCTGTACTAATACATACAGTCTCACAATAACCACTCTAGGATCTGTACTAATACATACAGTCTCACAATAACCACTCTAGGATCTGTACTAATACAATAACCACTCTAGGATCTGTATACTAATACATACTAGTCTCACAATAACCACTCTAGGATCTGTACTAATACATACAGTCTCTACAATAACCACTCTAGGATCTGTACTAATACATACAGTCTCACACAATAACCACTCTAGGATCTGTACTAATACTGTCTCACATAACCACTCTAGTCTGTACAACAATAACCACTCTAGGATCACAACCACTCTAGGATCTGTACTAATACATACAGTCTCACAATAACCACTCTAGGATCTGTACTAATACATACAGTCTTACAATAACCACTCTAGGATCTGTACTAATACATACATACAAACAATAACCACTCTAGGATCTGTACTAATACATACAGTCTCAAATAACCACTCTAGGATCTGTACTAATCTGTACTACATACAGTCTTACACAATAACCACTCTAGGATCTGTACTAATACATACAGTCTTACAATAACCACTCTAGGATCTGTACTAATACATACAGTCTTACAATAACCACTCTAGGATCTGTACTAATACATACAGTCTTACAATAACCACTCTAGGATCTGTACTAATACATACAGTCTTACAATAACCACTCTAGGATCTGTACTAATACATACAGTCTCACAATAACCACTCTAGGATCTGTACTAATACATACAGTCTCACAATAACCACTCTAGGATCTGTACTAATACATACAGTCTCACAATAACCACTCTAGGATCTGTACTAATACATACAGTCTCACAATAACCACTCTAGGATCTGTACTAATACATACAGTCTCACAATAACCACTCTAGGATCTGTACTAATACATACAGTCTTACAATAACCACTCTAGGATCTGTACTAATACATACAGTCTTACAATAACCACTCTAGGATCTGTACTAATACATACAGTCTTACAATAACCACTCTAGGATCTGTACTAATACATACAGTCTTACAATAACCACTCTAGGATCTGTACTAATACATACAGTCTTACAATAACCACTCTAGGATCTGTACTAATACATACCAGTCTGTACAATAACCACTCTAGGATCTGTACTAATACATACAGTCTTACAATAACCACTCTAGGATCTGTACTAATACATACAGTCTCACAATAACCACTCTAGGATTTGTACTAATACATACAGTCTCACAATAACCACTCCAGGATCTGTACTAATACATACAGTCGCACAATAACCACTCTAGGATGTGTACTAATACATACAGTCCTACAATAACCACTCTAGGATCCTAATACAATAAATACAATAACCACTCTAGGATCTGTACTAATACATACAGTCTCACAATAACCACTCTAGGATCTGTACTAATACATACAGTCTCACAATAACCACTCTAGGATCTGTACTAATACATACAGTTTTGCCATAACCACTCTAGGATCTGTACTAATACATACAGTCTTACAATAACCACTATAGGATCTGTACTAATACATACAGTCTTACAATAACCACTCTAGGATCTGTACTAATACATACAGTCTTACAATAACCACTCTAGCATCTGTACTAATACATACAGTCTTACAATAACCACTCTAGGATCTGTACTAATACATACAGTCTTACAATAACCACTCTAGGATCTGTACTAATACATACAGTCTTACAATAACCACTCTAGGATCTGTACTAATACATACAGTCTTACAATAACCACTCTAGGATCTGTACTAATACATACAGTTTTACAATAACGACTTTAGATATTAACATTTACGTTAGCTTTTTTGAGGTCGTGGGGTGACGCATGGGATGGGTTTATGGTCAGGGCATCCATTATACCACAGCTAACTGGTCACCAGCTACCACAACTTTACGCCACCCGCTAACACAACTTTACTTGCAACTGCTTTGACAACCTCGCAACGATCCACTGCCTTACCTTTCCGCAATCATTTATCTTAGAAAATAGGCGCTTTTGAGCTAATGTATTACAGACAGATTTCTAGAATACCGCGAACTAAGAAAACACATTTTTAAATAACAAAAAAATTACGGACATACAAAAAAAAAATTATATCAAGGAAGATTGGTAAGTAAAGAGAACTGTGTCCCAGAAACTAAAACATTGCGGCCATAACAAGCGCCATGGCAGATTTGGCTGACCAGCGCGAGGAAGGCACATGATCAGACTTACACCTTGGGTAGGAAGGTGCACGAGGCGGGAAAGCTGGCGAGAGACGTTCAGCTAGACGGTGATAAGACCGACAGGGACCTGTTACAAGAGAAAGCTGGCGAGAGACGTTCAGCTAGACGGTGATAAGACCGACAGGGACCTGTTACAAGAGAAAGCTGGCGAGAGACGTTCAGCTAGACGGTGATAAGACCGACAGGGACCTGTTACAAGAGAAAGCTGGCGAGAGACGTTCAGCTAGACGGTGATGAGAGCGACAAGGACCTGTTACAAGAGAAAGCTGGCGAGAGACGTTCAGCTAGACGGTGATGAGAGCGACAAGGACCTGTTACAAGAGAAAGTTGGCGAGAGACGTTAAGCTAGACGTTGATGAGAGCGACAAGGACCTGTTACAAGAGAAAGCTGGCGAGAGACGTTCAGCTAGACGGTGATGAGCGACAGGGACCTGTTACAAGAGAAAGCTGGCGAGAGACGTTAAGCTAGACGGTGATGAGAGCGACAGGGACCTGTTACAAGAGAAAGCTGGCGAGAGACGTTAAGCTAGACGTTGATGAGAGCGACAGGGACCTGTTACAAGAGAAAGCTGGCGAGAGACGTTCAGCTAGACGTTGATGAGAGCGACAGGGACCTGTTACAAGAGAAAGCTGGCGAGAGACCTTCAGCTAGACGGTGATGAGAGCGACAAGGACCTGTTACAAGAGAAAGCTGGCGAGAGACGTTAAGCTAGACGATGATGAAAGCGACAGGAACCTGTTACAAGACAAAGCTGGCGAGAGACGTTAAGCTAGACGGTGATGAGAGCGACAAGGACCTGTTACAAGAGAAAGCTGGCGAGAGACGTTCAGCTAGACGGTGATGAGCGACAGGGACCTGTTACAAGAGAAAGCTGGCGAGAGACGTTAAGCTAGACGGTGATGAGCGACAGGGACCTGTTACAAGAGAAAGCTGGCGAGAGACCTTCAGCTAGACGGTGATGAGCGACAGGGACCTGTTACAAGAGAAAGCTGGCGAGAGACCTTCAGCTAGACGGTGATGAGCGACAGGGACCTGTTACAAGAGAAAGCTGACGAGAGACGTTCAGCTAGACGGTGATGAAAGCGACAGGGACCTGTTACAAGAGAAAGCTGGCGAGAGACGTTAAGCTAGATGATGATGAAAGCGACAGGGACCTGTTACAAGAGAAAGCTGGCGAGAGACGTTAAGCTAGATGATGATGAAAGCGACAGGGACCTGTTACAAGAGAAAGCTGGCGAGAGACGTTAAGCTAGACGGTGATGAGAGCGACAGAGACCTGTTACAAGAGAAAGCTGGCGAGAGACCTTCAGCTAGACGGTGATGAGCGACAGGGACCTGTTACAAGAGAAAGCTGGCGAGAGACGTTAAGCTAGACGATGATGAAAGCGACAGGGACATGTTACAAGAGAAAGCTGGCGAGAGACGTTAAGCTAGACGGTGATGAGAGCGACAAGGACCTGTTACAAGAGAAAGCTGGCGAGAGACGTTAAGCTAGACGGTGATGAGCGACAGGGACCTGTTACAAGAGAAAGCTGGCGAGAGACCTTCAGCTAGACGGTGATGAGCGACAGGGACCTGTTACAAGAGAAAGCTGGCGAGAGACCTTCAGCTAGACGGTGATGAGCGACAGGGACCTGTTACAAGAGAAAGCTGACGAGAGACGTTAAGCTAGACGGTGATGAGCGACAGGGACCTGTTACAAGAGAAAGCTGGCGAGAGACGTTAAGCTAGACGGTGATGAGCGACAGGGACCTGTTACAAGAGAAAGCTGGCGAGAGACGTTAAGCTAGACGGTGATGAGAGCGACAAGGACCTGTTACAAGATAATGCTGATGTCACTTTACCTCACTTAATGTGATTATTATCTCATCATGATTCGAACCCCGGCTACCCGCTTGGGAGTCCAGCAGTCGAGTCCATCGTCTTTTATCAGCTCTACCACAATTACTCCACCACCCGTCGCCATAACTCTACCGGCAGCGAAGCTAACTTATATGTGCAATAACGAATGATTCGGTCAACGCTGTTTAATTCTTACTCACTCACTTATAACAGAACCCACGGACTTAATGACTTCAGCATCTAACATTACCACACAATCAACATCCAACATTACCTCATAACCAACATCCAACATTACCTTACAACACAACGATAGTACTGGCAGAATCATCGACTCAATTACGCGTGTCAGTTGACCAAGGAAATGAATTTACTCTGAGAAATCTCGAGTCGCCGAGAACAGCTCTCTTAAACACACGGATAATTCCTGCAAGTCAAACTTTACAGAGCTATGTGCCCCTGTTGGTAAACTTATGAATGTCAAAATTCTCTACATCAAGGCAAAAGGACATTCAACCAGGTTTGTTCAGGGGTCACAGGACATTCAACCAGGTTTATTCAGGGGTCACAGGACATTCAACCAGGTTTATTCAGGGGTCACAGGACATTCAACCAGGTTTATTCAGGGGTCACAGGACATTCAACCAGGTTTATTCAGGGGTCACAGGACATTCAATCAGGTTTATTCAGGGGTCACAGGACATTCAACCAGGTTTATTCAGGGGTCACAGGACATTCAACCAGGTTTATTCAGGGGTGACAGGACATTCAACCAGGTTTATTCAGAGGTCACAGGACATTCAACCAGGTTTATTCAGGGATCACAGGACATTCAACCAGGTTTATTCAGGGGTCACAGGACATTCAACCAGGTTTATTCAGGGGTGACAGGACATTCAACAAGGTTTATTCAGGGTCACATGACATTCAACCAGGTTTATTCAGGGGTCACAGGTCATTCAGCAAGGTTTATTCAAGGTCACATGACGTTCAACAAGGTTTATTCAGGGGTCACAGGTCATTCAACAAGGTTTATTCAAGGCCACAGGACGTTCAACAAGGTTTATTTAGGGGTCACAGGACATTCAACCAGGTTTATTCAAGGTCACAGGACGTTCAACAAGGTTTATTTAGGGGTCACATGACATTCAACCAGGTTTATTCAGGGGTCACAGGACATTCAACCAGGTTTATTTAGGGGTCAGGTTAGTCAACCAGGTTTATTTAGGAATCATAGGACATTCAACCAGGTTTATTCAGGGGTCACATGCCATTCAACCAGGTTTATTTAGGGGTCGCAATGTTGAACATTTGCTATGTTCGCGGACCATAGGTCTATGTCCCAGCATACAGTGCAACTGGCAGGTGATCTGCGGGCCACTTGCGAGGCCGCTGTGGACCAGATTTGGCCTGCGGGCCGCCAGTTGAATAACCCTGGGGTAAATGTTGACAGACAAGGGGATCAGCTTTATAGCACTTTGAATTATCCCAATTGACTCAGTCTCCTTTCGCACGAACTCCTTAGCCTTAGTGATGAAGCAGCAGCAGTATTAAAATTATTACTAACAACAACTGTAATAATAGTACTTGCAGCAGCAGTAGGAGGAGGAGGAAAAGCAGTAGGAGGAGGAGGAAGTGCAGTAGGAGGAGGAGGAAGAGCAGTAGGAGGAGGAGGAAGAGCAGTAGGAGGAGGAGGAAGAGCAGTAGGAGGAGGAGGAGGAGGAGGAGGGGGAAGAGCAGCACCAGCAGCAGCAGAAGTAACTAGTATTTAGAAGAAACAGCAGTAAAAGTAGTAGCAGTGGTGATGGTAGTAGTAGTAGTAGTAGTAGTAGTAGTAGTAGTAGTAGTAGTAGTAGTAGTAGTAGTAGTAGTAGTAGTAGTAGTAGTAGCAGTGGTGGTGGTGGTGGTGATACTAGTGGCAGTAGCAGTAGTGGTAGTGGTGACGGTGATACTAGTGGTAGTAGTAGTAGTAGTAGCAGTGGTGGTGGTGACACTAGTGGTAGTAGTAGTAGCAGTGTCGGTGGTGGTGGTAGTGGTAGTAGTAGTAGCAGTGGTGGTGGTGATACCAGTGGTAGTAGTAGTAGCAGTGGTAGTAGTAGCAGTGGTGGTGGTGATACTAGTGGTAGTAGTAGTAGCAGTGGTGGTAGTAGTAGTAGTAGCAGTGGTGGTGGTGATACTAGTGGTAGTAGTAGTAGCAGTGGTGGTGGTAGTAGTAGTAGTAGTAGTAGTAGTAGTAGTAGTAGTAGTAGTAGTAGTAGTAGTAGTAGTAGTAGTAGTAGTAGTAGTAGTAGTAGTAGTAGTAGTAGTAGTAGTAGTAGTAGTAGTAGTAGTAGTAGTAGTAGAAGTAGTAGTAGTAGTAGTAGTAGTAGTAGTAGTAGTAGTAGTAGTGATGGTGGTACTGGTGATAGTAGTAGTTAGCAAATGTAGTTATATGTGATTTGTTAGGCGTTCTCACGTTTAGTTCTGTCACGCCAGGGTTTTATGTTCCCATTTGTTGGCTTGCTCCTCTTCAATGTGGAGACAACACTATTTCAGTACTTACTGAGACAAGATCAGCGGCCAGATTGATACTGATTAAAACAGTATTCAATGACAGACCTGGACAATGACAGAAATAGAGAAAACAAAATTACAACTGAAATATGGGATTCCCAGGAAGTGCTCTTAATACAACAAAAAGAGATTCGATCAGAATCATTAAATCAATCAGGAAACCACCAGCCCCAGTACAAGACGACTATTCTATTATCGACAGATCAGAACAAGTTACTATCTTCCGCCTCAGAACAGGGCACAACCGATTACGTAACCACATGTACACAAAATTCAAGATAGGTGCATCAGCTATGTGCACCTGTGGAAAGGTGCCAGGACTGCACCGAATTTGACACATTAAGGCAAACCTTTTGGCCAGAAAGAACAACAGTGGAACGTTAACTCTATGGACCACTGAATGAACTAACAACGACAGTGAAATGTATACAAGAGACAAAATTGCTGATATAGACAACTTATTTCAGGCGAAAGAAAGAAAAAGATCAAAAAATCTGAAGAAAGTGCCTACAGCAGCAGCTCTGGTTTTTATTAGAAAACATCAAGTAAAACGGTTTGGTCATATAACGTGTGTGCCGGCAGAGTACCTCAACTTTTCAAGATATGGACAGAGGGAATTACAGAGTTCCGGGGAATTCCCATTTACGATACACAACAAAAGGTACTTTCCATGAATTATAATTCAACTCGACACCACAAGTAAGCAAATCTTCAAGATGAGATGAGATAGAGCAATGTTGAACGACTGACGAAGATTAAACCCAGGAGCAGTTTGTATGTGTCCTAGAGCTCTGACTGACCTACCACGACTGTCGTTTACTATACATTCACCATATTACCGAAATGAGGTTAAAATGGCGTCCAGTGACGCAAACAACTGTCTTCTAGCACTGCAACCTGTGGGACAGTGCCACGTTTTCCTGACACCTTACCTTCTCTCACCTGAAGCTCAGGTCTAGAACCAACACGCCAGCTTTAAAAGCATGACAAACATTAGGATGGCGAGACGGGGATAAGTCTCCATCCGGGATGCGGGAGCTATCAGACCTCGTGGAACCTCGGTCAAAGTGTGGAGTCTCGCAAGCAAATTGAGACACCGCTGCCATGTTTACAATTTTCGATTCACAGCTGATATTTGGCTTTGTTTTGCTGAATAATTCAAGAAAAAAAAATCACTTTTGTTGCTGTCTATTGTGCTTGTGTATTTGATTTTATGAATGACTTTATGCTGCCGTTGGGTGGGGGGGGGGGGGGGGAGGGGTGCGACACGGCGAATGCTGCTACTACTAAAACTTACGTTGGTCAAATATTCTTTGCCTCTGTTCCAGTAATGATGTACAAGACCACTCCTATTCGAACCCCACTAATAAAAAGCTCGTTTCTCCGTACACCAAATCCAACTCTATTGATCAATTTACACATAAATGGTAATTGACACATCACTGGGACGGTGAGGCGGCTTGAAAATTGAGTGACAGAGCAAATACCTAAATGGCTAGATGACAGTTCTAGGTATCTCTAAGGGTGTTGAGACCAGTCAAGAGGAAAGAACTTACTTCTTCTATAGGACGTCATTCGCTTCACTCCGGACACGAAATTGACAAGGACAGTGCCTTCCGTGCGGTTTACCACACACCGAACAGGCGACTGTTGAGAATGGCCAAAGCTTTAATAATTAAAATAAACCATTCCTTCCTTTGAAAGTAAATGGAATGTGTAGTAAATTTGAAGTTACCCTGGTAATTCACGTAACTGCAGTGAACTTCCGGTGACTAGACAAACACGATGCAGTGAAAGAAAGCATTCTCATGTCAGTTTGATTTATTTAGTATTAATACTTCATTTTATGTTGATGTAACTCTGTAGTAACGCATCTGACGAGATACAGCGAGATATGCCTGTCAAAAAATTGTACGATGTATTGTTGGTGTCAGCATTATTTAAATATTTTTTAAATACGTTGATGTCCACCAGCCTTGGGGTCAAGCATGCCCCAGTCAGGTCACGCCGATGTCCACCATCCTTGGGGTCAACCATGCCCCAGTCAGGTCACGCCGATGTCCACCAGCCTTGGGGTCAAGCATGCCCCAGTCAGGTCACGCCGATGTCCACCAGCCTTGGGGTCAAGCATGTCCCAGTCAGGTCACGCCGATGTCCACCAGCCTTGGGGTCAAGCATGCCCCAGTCAGGTCACGCTGATGTCCACCAGCCTTGGGGTCAAGCATGCCCCAGTCAGGTCACGCCGATGTCCACCAGCCTTGGGGTCAAGCATGCCCCAGTCAGGTCACGCCGATGTCCACCAGCCTTGGGGGTCAACTATGCCCCAGTCAGGTCACGCCGATGTCCACCATCCTTGGTGTGTCCAATGCCCCAGTCAGATCACGCCGATGTCCACCAGCCTTGGTGTCAACCATGCCTTAGTCAGGTCACGCCGATGTACACCATCCTAGGGATCAACCATACCCCAGTCAGGTCACGCTGTGCAGTCAAAACATATTTTATTTGCTTCTTCATGCAACCATTATAATAGTGTGTTCCAAAAATCGTGGCCAACTTAAAAAATATGTAACTCGATAACCGTTGGCTGAAAGCTGTTGTAATTTGGCCTACTACCTAAGTAATCGTGTTTACATTTAACCCAATATTGGGAACTTTCCAAAACATCAAATTACACGTCTTTCCTAGGCGGCTCACTCTCGGGTGGTCATCAGCATGTCTGGGGGTGGGGCAGTGCGGGTGGGCGATTGTTGGGCGAGATGGATGCAAGGTGCTCATGGTGCCAGGGGTCTCAGTGTCCGGCGCCTCTGAGCCAGTCTGTAATTTATGGAAATCTGTGAATAACGGGCGACCAGAAACGGAACAAGCGACTCGGCCTTTGAGACAATAAGCAAGACCGCCTTAACGCATCAGTATATATAATTAACAAGGAGACGAAGTATTGATAGGCACTCATAGACAGAAGTACAAAAACAGACGGACACACTAGACACAAAAAAAAAATAAAGTCACTTGGCACTGACCCAGAGGCCGTACGAACATAGGAACCCTATGCTAATCATTGTGTGTCAAAGTGACTTGCCATAAATTATAATTGATCCTGTGAGTGACTCTCGCAGGGGCTACGGCACCTGGTTTTACCCATGTTGCCATTGAGTCGGGTCTGCCTCTATTACAGTACCAGCTGGGGATCTACCTCCAGTCAGAGTGTGTAGATTATTCTCGGTACACTTCTGCCCTTACAAGGAATCACGTGTTCCGGAGACGGAACCCCGTTACCTGGCGACCTCACCGCGCATGCTCACATGGAGATCAAGCAGATCTTATGACATGGCCGCTGTGCATCCGTCACCTGGTGATGGCCACTTCCCTTCCATTGATTGGCTGGCCACATTTCACCCGTGGCTTCTATTGACCTTAGATTTCAACTGCCGTGTATTTTCTGTCCTTATCAATGGTCGTGCGGGGGTGAGCGCTAGTTAAGGAGCAACACTACCAACATGGCAACCAAGTGGTGGCAGATTTCGCTGTCATCTAAAGCAGACGACCCTCAATTTATCAGGCCTAATATTTCGAGACAGAAAGATAAGGAAATATACGACATCTACAGTGGAAATAATACAGGGTGTTTGTAAAATCTCCCTACATTTTGTATGCAGAACAAATCTGAAAAATCCAAGTACAGGACGTCATGAAAAAAAAAAAAAAAAATGTGTCAGACAAAGTCATTAAATTAGTTAAATAGTTACTGCTATGATCTAACACTGTTTTGGGGAGGCTGGAAACTACAAATGAAATATTCACTATAACAGGTGATGGAAATGCCCACAATGGGTTTCAAGTCATAACGGTACAAGTCGCTTTATATTTTCAAAAACCTTCTGCTACGTGTCTAGTCATTCTTAAAATGGTAATTCTGATTGCCTCTTTTAGGACCTCAGTTGTGGGCACATTATTTTTGTAAACATGTCCTCGTAAACAGTAATATAATGATAAGGTCAGCAGATTTCTCGCTAGTCCTGTCTAACTTGTAACAAAGTGCAACTTGTAACACAGAAGGACCCACAGGTGGACCCATAGATGGACACTCGGATGAACCCACAGATGGACCCTCGAGCAACTTGCATGACAAAATACACGAGCAGCAAGCATTGACCTCATAGTCGATATCCTCAGGTAGAAATATCAGTCAAATCACTCAAAAAAGGCTTGGGTGGAAGGAGAAAAGTACAAGTTAACGTTTTATCAGTTAAGGCAATCAGTCTGTTTCACGGAGAGCTGGCGAAAGCCTGGCAAACTTCAAGTGAGTTCAGTCTTTTGTCGAAGAACTGCCAGCAGTAACACAAGCGTGCAGATGTACCGCTTGATCAGGTCAGACTGTCTCCGTGTTGTTTTCAGCCGAGAACTTATAACCCTTGACAAAACTACCGCGCAGATAATATAGCTGTATTTAAAACACTTTTGCCGAATCATATGATGGATTCGGTGCATAAAGGACACACTGCCAGTGCAGCTCGGATAAGATCACTTTCTTTCGCGCAGTGGACTCTCAGCGGGTTTGTGTGAGTTCCCTGTCGAGCTTTGGTGCTTCACCACGCACTACCTGTATGGTTTTGATGACTTCATTCAAAACCCGAACAAATACCTCCTTGCTCATATATCAGGGTGGTTGTATTCACCAGCAATCTTCTCTGGACAAAACAGTTTCTATTTTCACCAATAGAATTCTCTAACAGCGACAGGCACGCCATTTGATAATAAGGTGCAAAATTAAACAAAAATGGCGGCACGCGTGTATCCCTTAGCGAAGCAAAAGGTGCACCGTTTCTTTCGAGCCAATTCAAGATCTGTTCAAATAAAACAAGCGCCCCTTGTGAATAAAATATCCAATTCTAACACCCTATGTCCCATTTAGAAGCACTTATTAGATAATACCAGTGCAGTATACGAACAATTGCTTTCAATGCCAATCGGGTCTCTATCTGACGGCTTGTCGTTTTTGTGGCAGCATTTTTATTTTATGAAATTCTGATTGTTTTCTCCAAACACCCCCTCTCCCCGCCGCCTCATTCTGCACTAGCAGGTGATGTAAAAACTCACACCGTTTTAAATCTGATAAGTGTCGCTGGAAAAAAAAAAAGAATCGCCGTTATTAAAATACGAAACAACATTTATTTTTTTAAAAAATGTAAGAAACAAACAGGTGAGAGCGCACAGATATCTAAATCTACACGAGTTATGTTCTCTTAAAAACTCAGATTTTATTTTCTTCAAAAGAAAAATTTTACGGAAATTGTTTTCGATAATGAAGACTGTTCGTGACATTATACAGAAAGGAGCTAAATAAAAAAAGAAATGTGAAGATTTGACAAAACAAAGGAGCTGCGTGAAGGATGTAAAAGGAAATCAGGAACAATTAAAAGAATAGGACTTTAACCACATCAGATCCGAATTCATAGAAATCGCGGATTTATTATTCGCCATTACACGCGATGCACCAAACAGATTCGTATTTCTAAAGAGACGCAAAGATCTCATCAGTTACAAACTTAAAGTCGTTTTATTCACAGCAGCCATTCCTCAAACAATTCCGATCCACATTTTTCATTATTTTCATATCAGCCATCTTGTTTCGGTCTTTCACCACGTGCTTCTGTCTGGACGCTGAAATGTGGAGCTTTGGGAAACTCCTGAATCCTTCACAATAAACAGAGAGATAAATCTATGAGTATTGATTGTCGCTTACGGAAAGGCAGACGAATTAAGTAGGTATAAAAAGACAGATGATATAATAGATAACTGCGCAAGGAGAATAGATTTATACCTGCTTGTTTAATGCAACTGAAACGTTAGTCTGATGTGATAGGTTTAAATCTTATGTCAGTTATACACACAAATTAAGGAGGGGGGGGGGGGGGACATGTAAACACAAAGAGAGACACGAATTATAGACACAAATAAATAGCACCATTTTAATTACCCGGGCAACACAACTTCCAAAAGTTGACATGGGTTGATTAAACAACCAACCATCAAACGTAGTAATCTGTCAGCCGACCATCCCCCGTGTTTCTTTGTGTCAGTGCTCCCTGCACGCGACCCAGTCAACAATCTTCTCTTTGTCTTTCACTTGTTCATTTCGCATTAAATTTACCGGTTGTAACAAAGATGCCAGTATCTTTTGCCTTTATCACTTGTACACACGGTCTTGTTCAGGCAAATAATAAGAGCATTCAATATTCGAAACTCCCAGACAGCAAATCATAAGAAGATTTATGGTGAGTTCAAGTCAAGGAAAGCGAATAGACAGTGAATCGACACATGAACTGAGGAAACAAGGACGGTCGAAAGATGAGAGAGGCCAAAGAGCTGGGCTGGTGTCTATCCATGATATGGTTAGGATTGCGTCAGATACAACGGAATAGGGCTAGGCTGAGAATTCTGTGTGACGTATAGACGGCACCACACAGTGGTTACGATGATGATGATAACAAGGATGATGATGGTGGTGGTGATGATGATGAAGATGGTGGTTGATGATGGTGGTGATAATGATGACGACGATGCTGATGACCATGACGACGACAACGATGATGATGATGGTGATGATAGAAGTTTCATTACACACATTCTGACGACTATGATCTAGTAAATCTTGCCCAGCCTTGCAAACATTCTCCATGTTACCAGTTACTAGATTACATAGAACGCTGATTAGAATAAGCATTCGTTATCTTGGCAGCCCCGTCAAGATGGTGGTCACACGTGGTTCCGGTCTCTTGTGTGTTGCCTGTCTCACCTATACCCCAAACGTTGCTATAGCAATTGATGTCAAAATAAAACCTCCACTCTTTGGCAAAACTTCCAAAAGGCAGTACAATCAGCTCCCTCATTACATACAAGGTAACCGACAACACGAACTATACCCAAACCACACTAAATGTGTCGATAACCAGGGGTAATTGATCGATAACCACGCGGCATTGGTCGATAACTGAAGTGACGTTATCGAGTATAGCAATTACTGGAGCAGATTACTGCTGACATATTGTATATCGATGTAACAGAACATCGGTCTAGATCGAATATCTGCGATACTGGACTGTTGTGTGGCTAGCTATCGCCGATATCACAATCCCCGGGCACCAGCGTCAGATTTCGCCATCACAGACCAAGTGGTCGCCATCGTTTAGCACTTTAGATAGGGCTCTAGCTGGAACAATGGCTGACGGTTTAGGGATCTGGACTGGGGCTCTCTGGGGTTAAGTGACTACCCTCTTTTCTTACTCTCTGGAGGTCACGAGAAATTGTTACGAGATCTCTTAGGATTATCGTCTGAGCTGCGGGTTCGTTGCTTATGCGACGCTTTTAGTAGACACAGGTCAATTCTGCGGGGAGAAACCTAGCCTAAGAGGATTAATAAAGTAAATCCTCTGTACTGTAAACGTTTGGCATTGTGAGGTTCTGGTTTGTGGGAATTGTAGTCGCTACGTAAACAGTTTTGTAACACAGGAAAAGTTTGGACTGTTGCTCCAGGTGAGAGGGCAGTGAATTAACGCATAGACTTCTCAGACCAGGACGAAATACTTTTACTGTTGCTCCAGGTGAGAGGGCAGTGAATTAACGCATAGACTTCTCAGACCAGGACGAAATACTTTTACTGTTGCTCCAGGTGAGAGGGCAGTGAATTAACGCATAGACTTCTCAGACCAGGACGAAATACTTTTACTGTTGCTCCAGGTGAGAGGGCAGTGAATTAACGCATAGACTTCTCAGACCAGGACGAAATACTTGGAAAACCGTGTTCAAGTTGTGCTCGTTAAAACTCGTTCAACAAGAGCAGGTCGCTGTCCAAGAATAAATCGAAAATTGTAAAATTCATAGAGAAAAGATCATTTATAGCATCGTGTGTTGTTTCTGTACAGAAACTCTGGAAGTTGTTGGCTTGTGCGATGTGATAAATGTATGATTGCATGACCTGGTGACGGTTGCTGGGGCTATAGGAGCGATGTTGGTGTGCATTAGGTGACCAAGACAAACACAAGGACATCACTATCAGCCCAAGGGTCAATGATTATTTCCCCCTTCAATGGAAGATTGGTTAGCCAACATCAGAAGTGGAAAGTTCAAGTTGTAGCAGCAGCAGCAGCATCTGCAGTAGCAGCATCAGCAGCATCAGCAGCAATGGTGCTGATGTTGGTAGTAGTAGTATTAGAGGTGGTGGTGTTAGTAGTGGTGGTCTTTTGTGTAAAGCTGATCGTGGTGGTGGTAATTGTAGTAGTAGAAGAAAAAAAAGTGTCTGAGGTTGGGGTGGTAGTCATAGTAGTGGTAGAGGTCGTGGTGGTAGTAGTAGAAGTATGAGTAGCAGAGGTGTTGGTATTAGTTGTATTAGTAAGGTGGTGATGGTTGTGGTGGTAGAACTAGAAGTAGTAGCATTAATATTTGTAGTATCAGCAACAATAACACCGGAAGCAATAGCAGTAGTAACAGTAGTATTTGTTTTGTTGTTGTTGTGGTATCAGTACAAGTAAACTCCCGTGTGGGTTCCGGGACCCCATTGTGGGGAAAACAAGAATACACCCACTGCCTCCCCAAAAGCATGTCGTAAGAGTCGACTAATTGGGGAGCTTCCTTAGAAGTCGGAGTGCATCTGCCGGAGAGGCAAGGAACCAACAGTCTGTATTCAAGAGAATGAGATCTGTAAAACTGATGCACACGCAAAACTCAGGTTTTGGAGCAGGACTGCAGTTCAGTAGTAGACGAGCAACCAGAACTTTCCGCCAGAGTGTACAGCTGGTGAACGCGAAGAAGACAGAAGAAGAGTAGAAGTAATATGAATTGCTGTTTATATTGTTTTGCTTTCGACACGGCAAGTCATTACAGCGAGGGCAACATCACTAGCAGCCTGCAGACCGACTTGTCTAAACATGATAATACATTTTGGCTAGTCACTTCTCCAAACGAAAGAAACATTTAAAAAAAAATCACAAAAATATATACGACGCATACAGAAGCTCTCAAACAGCCTACCTCGGAACACCATCCGCTGTCTTGCCCTCGGCGACACCTCGCCACCTTCTGGAAGACCTGACGATTCATTCAGGGCAAATTTCCCACGCTTCTTCCATGGGAACCACTATCTGGCAACACAGGAACCACTGTGTAGGAAACGATGCCAGACAGAGAAGATGGCACAAAGAGATGCGCATCAACATGACAGAGCTTGTCTATAGGCTACACCGGAACCCTAGCGGAAGGCGCGGGTCGCGTTCAGAACACTCAGTGCGTCTTCTTCAGCTCTGATGTCGACGTGGTCAGTCGGTGCAAAAGCATAATAACACACAGGCGGCCGCGTGATTCTGTACACGCCTGTGTTCTTAGCGCACTTTGGCTCAGTTTAACACTAGAGGAGATGAATGGAAAATAAACCCATGGGTATTCATTCAGGACAAGTTCGATAAGGTCGCCTTTGGAGCAGCGGGGTTTCTAATTCCACGGCTCTCTCTGTACATTTACTGGTCATTCACTTAGAGCATCATACAAAGCACAAAGCTCCATAGCTCTAGCGGCGACCCCACAATGATCTCGGAACCATCCTGCATTTGCAAATCGAACGACAGGATACAAAATTGAATATAATAATTAATGAGGAACTATATGATAGCAACTAAGGAGAAAACTATCAGCGTTAAAGAAATTAATGAGACAACTATCCGGATCAATAAATTGTTGATAAACAGTTTTAGAGTTTGGAGAATTAATGAGGAAACTACCCCTCCCCCACCCCCCCCCCCCCACCACAAAAAATGAGCAAATCTTTAGGATTAGTTTATTAGAGAGAGCACAATATGAGTATTAAAGGATTTAAAGAGAACATCGGGAAATGATGAGAGAAGTATCAGCAGTAAAGAAATTAATGAGAAAAGTATCAGCGATAAGCAATTAATAAGTCAACTGATATAAACTATTAACATAACTACAACTGATACAATTTGTGACAACCGCCGAGGCACCGATTGATCGTTACGGCCTGAGAAGAATGGCAATGCGAGGAGTTACAAGGGGATCTGGCCGACGCTCTACACTCAGGGCAAAGGCGAGACGATTATACAATCAGACAGCTACTGGTACTATCAGAATTTTAACTCATGGCTTGCTGCTGAAGATGGGGACGGGGCGCTTAGGGGGGGGGGGGGGTGTCCCGAGTGCTGTGATGTTGATTATTAATTCAACATTGTAACGACCCTAATCATTATGAAGTAATTATTACGCAAATAATTAACTAGTCACAGCCAGTATAACAGCTGCAGGTTAATGTAATTACTGACATACAACCAACTCTGTGGAGACAGTGGGGAGTATCTGCTGTGAACGCCCCCGGAAGACAACTCAGAGAGAGGATTCCCATAGAGAGATCTCATTTCCCGGTGTCAGAAAGATTTATAGTTAAAAGTAGCCACTGGGTGTGTTCGGACATGTCGAAATAGTATCACTTTTCCGTGTGGGTGCTGGGGATTCATTTGGGATAGATAAAAACAGACCCTCCCCGCTCCTTTTTTTTTTCCTGCCGAAACAAGCGTGTCGTAAAATTAGTGTTTTGTTAACATCGGGCATACTTGACCAAAAGGAGCAGATATCGCAGCCTAGCTGTAAATTTCAACACAACGAGCTAGCCGTCCTTTTTAGGGTGGGCAGAAGAAAAGAGAAGAATAAGAGAAGAAGAAGAAGAAAAAAAAAAGAGAAGGGGGAGGAGGAAGAAGAAGAAATAACATAATGGGCTAAAGGAACACAAGCAACAAACCCGGTGTCATGAGTGCGTGTCACAACTGTCTGTGAAAGTGAAAGAAGACAATCGTAAACAGACACTGTCTGTGGGCAGGCCTGGAGTAGCTAGCTAAGTTATAATTATAGTATGCGCCGTCATTGAGACGTGACGTGTCCAGCTGTTACATAATCTAGTCCCTGACAGATGTGGTCAATGACTGCCTCCTAGCACCGCTTCCTTCTCTGATATTTCTTGGATACCTCTGGACATTCTTTATTGCCATGTTTTTCATGTCGTTGTCTTCCTCTTTGCTGTTGTTGTTGTTCTGTGTTTGTGTGTGTTCTTCGGGTATATGAGTCTACCTCCGTTCACAGTTGGGAGGGGGAAAGGAAGGAAGGGGGGGGGGTTTAGAAGAGCAGATATTCATATTTTGAGAAGCCCTACTCTAAAACTACAGACAAGACATGCTGGCGGGTTTCTGTGCCCTCACAGAAGACGATGCCATAACTCTGATGCATAAACTCAGGCTATCAAGATAGCAACAGAGAAACTGCTAATACCAATCTTGGCTCACAGTATGTGGTAATGCTGACAGATGCAAAATCAGTACTTGAAGCACTCCAGTCTAGAAAACTACCAGAATTGCAAACACTGCTGACACAACTCAGCTTTCAGCAAAGTGTCGTAATGCAGTGGATACCATCTCATTGTGGAGTGCCTGGAAATGAGAAAGCTATTCGTCTGGCAGGGGAAGGATGTACCAGTCACATACCACCAAAAGAAAAGAATCATTAAATCGATCAGAAAACCACCAGACCCAGCACAAGACGACTATTTTATTATGGATCAAGTCATTATCCTCCGCCTCAAAACAGGGCACAACCGATTACGTAACCACATGTACACAAAATTCAAGATAGGTGTATCAGCCATGTGCACCGGTGGAACGGTGCCTCAGACAGCAGAGCATATACTCCAAGACTGCACCGAATTTGACACGTTAAGGCAAACCTTTTGGCCAGAAAGAACAACAGTGGAACGTAAACTCTATGGACCACTGAATGAACTAACAACTTCAGTGAAATGTATACGAGAGACCAAATTGCTGATATAGACAACTTATTTCAGGCAAACGAAAGAAGAAGAAGAAGAAGAAAAAGAAGAAAACAACTCTCGGCACATTTCGTGAGTTTTCGTGCCCCGACTGGAGACAACTCTCGGCACGTTCCGTGAGTTCCATGCCCCGACAGAAGACAACTCGGCATATTCCGTGAGTTTCCGTGCCCCGATAGAAGATAACTCTCGGCACATTCCGTGAGTTTCCGTGTCTTGACAGAAAACAACTCTCGGCACATTCCGTGAGTTTCCGTGCCTTGACAGAAAACAACTCTCGGCACATTCCGTGAGTTTCCGTGCCTTGACAGAAAACAACTCTCGGCATATTCCGTGATTTTAGGCATGAGCGGCACAGATATCCCTCGAGTACTGGCAGACAATTACTGAAGTATTAGACGCATACAAATCTCTCCTTGACAGATACGATGTGAGGTCACCGAGAAATGCTCCCATTCTCAGGGCACGGGTGGAGGGAGAGAAGCTTTGAAGACAGTACAGCGGGGCAGGCAGCTGTAGATGTAATATTTGTTGTGTGTCTGTCTGTCCGCATGTCAATTCGTGCATCTGCCCTTCCATACATCCACATAGTCGTTCCCGTTTAACTGCTCTTGTCTCTCAGTTTTTATTCCGGACACCTATTCATTCGTCTATCCATCTAATCATTGCTCCTATCATCCTTCACTGTCGATCTACTTGCAAGTCTGTCTGTTGGCGTTTTTGTATATAATAAGCAAGTCGATTGATCTATTGGAACCTCTAACACCGTTGCCAACTAGTCGTCTATCTAAATGTATGCTAGCGCATCTGTCTTTAAGCAGTATTTCTATCTGACCACAGATACAGTTTAAAAACTGCTAATTCCTTCACGATTTCTCCAAACAAAAATAGCCTTGTGGAACTGTGCCTTTCCTTCTCTCAAGCTGGGAGCCCCTGATGTACCGATGGCCCAAACCTCCACCAAACGACACCCAACCATGCTGCATGACCGCTATCACTTTGGGCGGGAAATGGATTCAGAAATTACAATGTACACAAACCACCAAGAAATGGATTACTCACACAGCAGGTGAAGGTCATTGAGATGTACACGTCTTTGAAGAAGAGTGGGAAAGATAAAAGGCAGCCAGGGTAGATGGAACGACACAAAAGAGTAGTTAGAAGCCGTGAGTCAAGCGGGTGTTATATGGAAATGGCGGGGCAGCGGCTGTCATCGGGTGCAGATACTCCCAACAGTCCTAGATTGTCCGCATCTGTTGCCCGCTGACGTCTGTCGAGGGGGGGATCCCCTCACATAACTATACATATGTGAACAAAATAGATAGTGATTTATTTAAATGTTTTACTGGAAATGAACAGGAGGAGCAGTACTTTCTGTCGTTTTTAGATACACGGTTTAACGTTTGTAGCGTTTGTATCGGTTTGTTGCTTACAGGAAGTTTATGTATTACATAGAAAGTGGCGGAAATGACAGGGCCAAAAAGTAATTTGCATTGACATAAAATAAACGATTAAAAACACACGAAGAGATAATTAGAGAAAGAGATAATTAGAGAAAGAGATAATTAGAGAAAAAAATAACTACACAGAGAAGGATATCGGATGAAGGGAGGTGCCGCTGAAAAGGGATACAAAAGTATGTCTTGACTTTGATGAATGTCTGTAATCCAATACTGGGAATAAAGTGTAACAGAAGAATGAAAGAAAGGCACAAATATCTTATGCAATAAATCATTCTCATTTATTGTCAGAAAGAGAGTGCTGAAATGTTACATAGAACCTGTTTTGCTGTACGGCAGCGAATCTTGGAATGTCAGTGAATAAATTAAGAAGAATTTGGAAGCAACAGAGGTGTGGTTTCTGAGACGAATATTACGAATACCTTGGACGGGCAGAGTAACTAGCAACGATTGCTTGAAAGAAGCTAATGAAAGTAGATCCCTATATACAACAATAAGAAAGAGACAAAAACTGGCCACATAATGAGAAGAGAGACATTAGAGAACATCGTCACAACTGGAAAGATCAGTGGAAAAAGAGGTAGAGGCAGACCAAAAGAGATGATGCTGGATGGGCTGAAACAATGGCATGAAGGGATATTATCAAGAGAGCTATTCCAGGCAACCAGGGATCGTGATCTGTGGAGACGCATGAGCACCTACGCCAATTGGCAGGGCACATGATGATGCTGAGAAATGGATAGACAGGTAAATACCGTGTAATCTAGACCAATATAATAACAGACAATGCCAGACAATAAGCTAAAATAAAATCAAATAGTGCTGTTAAAAAAGGGGGGAGGGAGAAGAGGGAAAAAAAGGGGAGGGGGGGGTGATGAAACAAACACTTCTGCCATGAAATAACGTCGTTACTAACCTGTGGAGACCAGTATCATAAAGACCTGGTGACCTAGTCAGCCGGAACATGCGCCTCAACTTCGACTTCGACTTATCACTGTACCAAGCAAAAGATGAAACTGTTTGGTCATCTCGTGAGAATGCAGCTGTAACTAGCAACATGGGCGCTAGACATAAACAGATCTGATGTGGAAGCAACAAGTCGTCCTACCAACATGGGCGCTAGACATAAACAGATCTGATGTGGAAGCAACAAGTCGCCCTACCAACATGGGCGCTAGACATAAACAGATCTGACGTGGAAGCAACAAGTCGCCATACCAATATGGGCGCTAGACATAAACAGATCTGAAGTGGAAGCAATAAGTCGCCCTACCAACATGGGCGCTAGACATAAACATATTTGATGTGGAAGCAACAAGTCGCCCTACCAACATGGGCGCTAGACATAAACAGATCTGACGGGGAAGCAACAAGTCGCCCTACCATCATAGGCGCTAGACATAAACATATTTGATGTGGAAGCAACAAGTCGCCCTACCAACATGGGCGCTAGACATAAACAGATCTGACGTGGAAGCAACAAGTCGCCCTACTAACATGGGCGCTAGACATAAACATATTTGATGTGGAAGCAACAAGTCGCCCTACCAACATAGGCGCTAGACATAAACATATTTGATGTGGAAGCAACAAGTCGCCCTACCAACATGGGCGCTAGACATAAACAGATCTGACGTGGAAGCAACAAGTCGTCCTACCAACATGGGCGCTAGACATAAACATATTTGATGTGGAAGCAACAAGTCGTCCTACCAACATGGGCGCTAGACATAAACAGATCTGATGTGGGAGCAGCATGTCGTCCTTGGAAAAGATGGATTAATGGCGCTAAAGAGTTTCTACATCGACACAGATTGACAATAGCCAATGCTACGCATCAAACAATGAAATGCAAACTGTTTTTTCCCAGATCGCCTAACGACAAATATGGAACATCGATAATGTGTGCGCTGTACCCGGTGTTGTGTCTATCTGAGTCCAATATACCCCCCACCCCCTCCCTCCCCGAAGTACCATATTCTAAGACCTGTTCTGTAACGTTTCAGTTCAAACCAGGAGCCACGGGAAATAAACGACTACATTGTCAGTGACTATGGTAATGGGCTCAAATCTCACAGCAGGCGGAAAAAAAAGGCAAAAACAGGGCTTAGGGGGAAGACAAGCGAAAAAGAAGACGATTATGAAGAAGAAAAGGAAGAAGAACAGTGGGGGTGGGGAGGGGGAGGAGGAAAGAAGACTGAGGTGAAGTAGAAAGAAGAAGAAGAAGTGTAAAAGGAGGAGGCGAAAGATGAGAAAAAAGAGGAGAAAGTGGAAGAGAGGAAGATAAAGAAGAAGAAGAAGAAGAAGAAGAAGAAGAAGAAGAAGAAGAAGAAGAAGAAGAAGAAGAAGAAGAAGAAGAAGAAGAAGAAGAAGAAGAAGAAGAAGAAGAAGAAGAAGAAGAAGAAGAAAGAAGAAGAAGAAGAAGAAGAAGAAGAAGAAGAAGAAGAAAGAAGAAGAAGAAGAAGAAGAAGAAGAAGAAGAAGAAGAAGAAGAAGAAGAAGAAGAAGAAAGAAGAAAGAGAAGAAGAAGAAGAAGAAGAAGAAGAAGAAGAAGAAGAAGAAGAAGAAGAAGAAGAAGAAGAAGAAGAAGAAGAAGAAGTGTAAAAGGAGGAGGCGAAACTTGAGAAAAAAGAGGAGAAAGTGGAAGAGAGAAAGATAAAGAAGAAGAAGAAGAAGAAGAAGAAGAAGAAGAAGAAGAAGAAGAAGAAGAAGAAGAAGAAGAAGAAGAAGAAGAAGAAGAAGAAGAAGAAGAAGAAGAAGAAGAAGAAGAAGAAGAAGAAGAAGAAGAAGAAGAAAAACAACAACAGCAACAGCAACAATAACAACAACAACAATAACTACAACAAGAAGAAGAACCAGAAGACAAAGAACAAGAAGAACAGGAATAATAATAATAATAATAATAAGAAGAAGAAGAAGAAGAAGAAGAAGAAGAAAAAGAAGAAGAAGAAGAAGAAGAAGAAGAAGAAGAAGAAGAAGAAGAAGAAGAAGAAGAAGAAGAAGAAGAAGAAGAAGAAGAAGAAGAAGAAGAAGAAGAAGAAGAAGAAGAAGAAGAAGAAGAAGAAGAAGAAGAAGAAGAAGAAGAAGAAGACGAAGAAGAAGAAGAAGAAGAAGAACAAGAAATGGATCTAACAGCACACACGTAAAAGTGTAAAGCGGTCTGACACTGCGTATTTACACTAACTCTCCCTGTCTATAAAGGCTCCTTCGTATCATCCATGGAATCGCATTCATATTTCCACACTGCACTGAGAGAACAGATCCGCCCGATACCACCGAGGCTCTGTTTATCTCTCACACCTTTCCTTTCCGCCTGACAATTCCGATTACTTCCTGTATCGTTGTCTGTACATATTTGATTACTTACGGAAACTGTTTTGTCAATTATTTGTTTTTATTTATGCTTTTTTCGAATGCTGACATTTTTGTCACGAATTGTTGTGATGTTTCTGTGATTCATTTAGTGATGTTTTCGAGGGCATTTATGTGATAAGAGGTTAACGTTGGTAATATATTGTCCAGACAAGCCATTTATTGTCGAGAAGAACAAATTTACTGCTCCGGGATTTGTCCCATATTGCTCGATGTCTCTGGGCACAGCGAATAGTGGCCCGGGTGAAGTTTGCACAAAACACGAACTCCGTAGCTACAGCTAAATCCCCTGTGATATTTGAGACAACTACACTGGCGAACCGTAGGACGGTCTCAGAAATCGAACCAGGAGACTTAAGAATACGGAGTGAAACGGCTGTAACTTCACCATGGGGATTCACTAGCAAACGATGTCTCTGACTGGCCACTTTAGACAGTGTCTGTGTATGATCAGGCAAACACTGTTTCAAGTTTGTGCAAGCGGCTTACCGGACAACCGCTCTTTTCCCGTGCCAGCGAAGACTAAACCGAATGTCTATCACTGTCCTCAAACACAGACAACAGTATCAGCAAGGCCAGTAGCAAACACTCGTAAAATACATAAAGCAGCCGTCAGAAGTGCCAACACAGACAGTTAGACGTTGGAAACGCATTTTATAGTTGATAGAGTAGCAGTTACAACAGACAATTACTTGCACACACAATCAATCGCATAGGGCAGTACCAGCCTGTGTGCATTATGTGTGTGGGTGTGCATGTATTGTGTGGGTGTGCAGGTATGTGTGTGGGTGTGCATGTATGTCTGTGGGTGTGCATGTATGTCTGTGGGTGTGCATGTATGTCTGTGGGTGTGCATGTATGTCTGTGGGTGTGCATGTATGTCTGTGGGTGTGCATGTATGTGTGTGGGTGTGCATGTATGTCTGTGGGTGTGCATGTATGTCTGTGGGTGTGCATGTATGTGTGTGGGTGTGCATGTATGTGTGTGGGTGTGCATGTATGTCTGTGGGTGTGCATGTATGTCTGTGGGTGTGCATGTATGTGTGTGGGTGTGCATGTATGTCTGTGGGTGTGCATGTATGTCTGTGGGTGTGCATGTATGTGTGTGGGTGTGCATGTATGTCTGTGGGTGTGCATGTATGTCTGTGGGTGTGCATGTATGTCTGTGGGTGTGCATGTATGTGTGTGGGTGTGCATGTATGTGTATGGGTGTGCATGTATGTCTGTGGGTGTGCATGTATGTCTGTGCATGTATGTGTGTGGGTGTGCATATAACATTTGGAGACATGACAAATTTCAACAAGTCATGTCTACACTTCAATACAAAACACAGACGACATGGAAATAGATAGGGGAAAAACAGAAGAAAGGAAAGAAATAAAACCACAAAAGAGGAGAGGAAAGAGGAACAGGCAAAGAGAAGAAATGTAGACAGACACACTAAAGAAGAGAAAGGATAGACGGTAAAAAAGGGAAACCATAAAAAAAGAGGAGTAATGACCTTAAAGAAAACACACACACTCACACACACACACACACACACACACACACACACACACACACAAGACAGAACATAAGAGGAAAACGAATACAGAAAGACAAACACACAAACGTAGATTTACATAAGTATTTTAATGAATATATACATAGACAATACATGAATAAAAAGACAGTCAGAGAGGCTTAACAGAGGGGTGAAAGAAATACAGAAAAAAATATTAGAGAAAGAAAGAAAGAAAGAAAGAAAGAAAGAAAGAAAGAAAGAAAGAAAGAAAGAAAGAAAGAAAGAAAGAAAGAAAGAAAGAAAGAAAGAAAGAAAAAGAAAGAAAGAAAGAAAGAAAGAAAGAAAGAAAGAAAGAAAGAAAGAAAGAAAGAAAGAAAGAAAGAAAGAAAGAAATAAAGACACCACAGTAGTAAGGGAAAACAAGAAAGAACATCATGTACCCCAGACACGTGATCCTCTGTTAAAACAAGCATTAAGCTTTCCATGAACAATTCTAGCAGCGGATTAAAACGTCCCTCACGCACGAGACAGCTTGTTACCCCTCGCTTCTGCCTCGTGAGCTGAACTAGAACTCAATAACCGTAACCTGGGTCGCCTCCGGTTGCCTGGCTGTACTATCTTGACATATTCTTGAAAGTCTGCTATGATTGCAGGCTTCAGCTAGTGGCTCTAGGGTATGAGTTCATATCTCAACAATGGAGAACGAGAAACTGAGATGGTTTCTTCCTATTTGATTGTGTGTCTTACGGGAGGGTTGGTTGAACTTCACAGGTTCTCGTCCCGGTGTTTGTAGGGCCCGAGTTGAGGAGGGGGGGGGGGGGGTGGGGAGGGGGTGTCCCAGGTTCTGGCTGATGCTGACCACTGAGGAGAAAACATGGATGGACTTGTAATGACAGGCCGCAACAGGCACGATTAGCACGGCACTTTTTGTTGGCTACTGAGAAGGGAGATGGAGCACGTGTGAGAATGTCCCGAGGGTTGTCATTTCAGTTTTTGATTAATTCCCTGGTGTATTACACGTGGCCGTTTCCTATTAATGACTGAAAAAAAAGGAATGAACCAAGAACTGAAATCTCTGCACTGGGGACAATCCCATACGTACTCCGTCTCCTTCCTCAGTAGCCAAAGAATCTTCGACACGCTAACAGTACTGGTTACAATCTGATGAAAAATCTGCTTATATAACACGCCAATGACGTCAAGAATATCTTCTAGAGCCTTCACTCAGACCCCTCCCTCCTACCCCCTTGATCACTGCCGCTGAAATAGTCTTTCAATGTATTGATTCTCTGTTTGTTCTTTTTGCACGATCCATTTGATCCCTGAGAGCCGTTACCACATCCACCTAATCATGAAATAGTTCCTCGCTTCGAGGCGCAGCAGCAGCCATTCTAGCAGACTGCTCATGACCCCGTACACACGAATTTCATGGAAAGAATATCCCGACCTGGGTGTTTCTTGTGACTTAAAGAATCCAGATGTGTTCTGGGAGATCCCAGAGTTTGAGAATCCTCGATAGAGATGAACATCTTGATCCCAACGGTTACAATAACAGATTCTGGCAAGCAGCCGCTTGAGCAGGCGGATTCAGAAGAGAAATGTGCGGTGGTGTGGGTCGAGGAGAAGGTGTGTCTCAGTGTGGTGGTGTGGGGCGAGCAGAAGGTGTGTCTCAGTCTGGTGGCAACTTGAGATGGCGTTTTAATGATGCCGACGCTTGTATGCTCTATCTCTTCCATGGATCTTCCCACTGTCTCTCGCCGAACGTGGGAAACTGGAACCGCTATCTGGCCTCGTGCACTCGCTTGGTCTGTTACTAAAACACACGTGTTGGCATCATGTAAACATCTACTTTTCTGACATTTCTTAAATTCTCTTTTTTGTCATCTTCTTTGAAAAACATTTTCTGATGAGGTGTCAGGCATAGAGAGCAAGCAAAGGCACATAATGAAACTCTATTAGCGTTTTTTATTTCAGTGTGTATATGTTTGATTGGTGGCCAGATTACGCCAGCCTTCCCTCGTTTTACCAGGCCTGGTGTTTTCGTTGTCTGCTTCTACGTCAGTGTTGCATCTTAATGGCATGTTTGTCTACTTGTCTCTGTTTATTCATCTGTCTATCTGTCCATCCCTCTGTCGGTCATTTTGTTTGTTTGTTCATCAGCCCACCTACTTACCTACTGTTCTAGCTATCCATCCACCCATCCCTCCATCCAACTATCCCTCTACCCACCCATCCTCCATCTATCTACCAACCCACCTGTCCACCTGTCTATCTATCGTCTATATATCTATATCTCTGTCCATCTGTCTTTACATACTAACTACCTTCTGTGTCGGTGTATTACCGACAAGGACAAAAAGCGCTTGTTGAATTCTGACCGTATTCCATAGTTGTGGATTTCATGCTGTACGATAGACACTGTCAATGAAGACACGTTTTTTAGGGTGCCTAGTTGGTCATGTTCTTAGTACAATTGTTTCTATAGCGAAGCGAATAAGCTATTTAAAGGTGACAGATTCGATTCCTGGCAACGTAGCTATAACTTTCAATTTTTACATTGTCTAGCGTGTCTTTCTTACTATATTTTTAATAAGTGCCGATCAATACATTGTCTTATATGTATATATATTTCTTGCTGTCGGCAGAGAGAAGTTTGAAGAATTTTCCCACTGACGGCTGTACAAACAACATAAATGCACGGCTTCTGCAGGCCACAAGACAACCACCTTGGCAAGCTGCTGTAGATCACGGTACGATCCGATAAGATAGCGCTTTGAACGCGGCAGAATGAGAGAAAAAAGGATACATGCTGCACAGAATGCGAATATTTGACTTGTGAAGCGGTTCCTGTGAACCAGAGCTTGTTGTAAATCTTGTAAACGTATTTACAACTGCTCGATGTTGGACTAGGGGGTGGTGTCATTTGTTTGCGTGCGTCTGGGTTACCAGTGGGTTGAATGCGCAGACTGCGAACCTGATGGCTCGAGGTCTACTGTGCTGATGATACAGCATAGATAGTTGAATATGTACCAGATGTGCTCTTAGTTTTAGACATTGGAAGAATCATTTTGTTTTAGTGGGGGAAAAAAGGTGTCGGTACTCACCAAAAAATGTGCCCTAAAAGACGGGTGTTCCTTTAAAAGCGTATATTTTATTAGCGGGGAGAGAAGATGCTAAACAATGGTTCCAATACTCACCAGAAAACAAAAAGTTTCTGTGAAAACAATGCCGGTGTTCCGTACAAAGTGTCTGGGAAAAACAAGATGCTAAACAATGGTTCCTGTACTGCTGCTCTCCGGCAGGAAAGAGCCCTAGTGGGGATCATCCTGTGGCACAGCTACAGGTCTCATAAGCACCGCAGTTCAGTCCTCACGTGCCTTCTATGCTATATCATACATGGAACTGAGACAGGCGCCCTCTCTCATCAACGTTTGTCTTCGAGTGTCTCTTGAACCTCTTCGTTTCCTCACTACATTTATTTCTCATTCCAGTGCCTGTTTTGCGTTTCTCTGTTCCTCGTGATAATATAGGATACACAATAGTTTCTCAAATATGAAGTAAGTAGAGAAAATAGTTCTTCTTCTTGAGCTTTTCAGTAACAAGCTACCTATTGCTAATGTCGCTTAACACAAAACATTAAGTGTTTTAATTGACAACCTTTTAACTGAGGATTACCAAGTTCATGCCATTACAAAAACACAAAAAAGTTTATCAACGTGGCGAAATTCAGCCGACAAAAACGTAAAAACTGCTACTTATCCAACACCCAAAGGCATATTGGCGATTTTTCCACACTTTGTGATGGTTGCTCAAAATCTAATGTCAAACGACTGTGTTCTCTTCAAATTCGGCCTTACGTCAAATCTCCGACAGAAATTATATCGACAAAATCTTTTATACGGACATCACAGACTTCTGCCATTTAGTAAACATTTAATTTTTAACGAGGCCAAATTCATTAATAAAATCCTATCTCAAAATACTCCGAATTTTCCGGTTGATTCAATCCAATTCTACGTACAGCAAACGACCAGGCTTATTATATTTGCCTAAATCTAGAATTGATTTATTGAATACAAAAATAGCATATTATGCTGCTCATTTATCTAATATACATAATAAACAGACAATGTATTGATCGGCACTCATAGACAGAAGTAGAAAGATTGAACACGTTTCCATAGCGACGCGTACACGCCATTTGGAGGTGACGGGTTCGATTCCCGGCACTAAAGTTTTCGATTGTTATGTTAAGTGTGTCCTTTGTCTTTGTATTTCTTTCTATGAGTACCAATCAATAGATTGTCTGTTTGTTTATTATACTCGTAAATATAATATCTCTACGGCTTCATGGGTTCCCTCTCTGTTTATTTATGTGAATATCATTTATGGAGCCATCTTCCACTCGATCTGAAAACGACAAAGCGGTCCGTACTCATTTACGTTTTCAAATTATGATTATCAGGCATTTTATGCTTGAGTAAATTTAGTTATTCCATAATGCTTTCTCGTGTTTTGATTAGATAAGTTTGACTGATAAGTGCATAAGAGTGTGTGTGTGTGATTATGTATGAACAGGTATGTACACATCTGAGTATATGTGGGCGTCCATGTATGGATATATATGTATGTGTGTTATGTATGCAGGGGTAGTTGTGTTTGTTTTTGTAGGGGTATATGTGTATGTATGGGTATTTGTATATACGGGTGTTTGTACAGGTAGGAGTACTTGTGTTTGTTTAGGTGTTTGTATGTGTACAAGTATGTTTGAGTGTGTGAACGTATGGGTGTATGTATGGGTATTTGTATATACGGGTGTTTGCACAGGTAGGAGTACTTGTGTTTGTTTAGGTGTTTGTATGTGTACAAGTATGTTTGAGTGTGTGAATGTATGGGTGTATGTATGGGTATATGTATATGCGGGTGTTTGTACAGGTAGGAGTACTTGTGTTTGTTTAGGTGTTTGTATGTGTACAAGTATGTTTGAGTGTGTGAACGTATGGGTGTATGTATGGGTATTTGTATATACGGGTGTTTGCACAGGTAGGAGTACTTGTGTTTGTTTAGGTGTTTGTATGTGTACAAGTATGTTTGAGTGTGTGAATGTATGGGTGTATGTATGGGTATATGTATATGCGGGTGTTTGTACAGGTAGGAGTACTTGTGTTTGTTTAGGTGTTTGTATGTGTACAAGTATGTTTAAGTGTGTGAATGTATGGGTGTATGTATGGGTATACAGGAGCCTCAGTATGTGGACAGTGTGTGTGTGTGCGCGCGCATGCCTCAATATGTAAGGGTGTTTGTATGTATGGTTGTATATGTGTCTGTGTGAATATGCGTTAGTGTATGTTTATTAACATGTACGTATGCATGAGGGTATGCGTGGGTATGTATGTGTGCAGCATGTATTAATGTGTGTGTGTGTGTGTGTGTGTGTGAGTGTGTTTTTGTGAGTGTATGAGTGTGTTTAAGTGAGTGTATAAATGTGTATGCAAGAGTATGGGTGCATATACGTCTTTGATCATGTGTGTGTGTGTGTGTGTGTGAGTGTGTTTATGTAAATATGTATTTAGGTGCATGTATACATGTATGTTTGTGCGTATGCATGTATGTATGTATGGAAGAATGAATATGTGCGTATATATGTATGTATATGAGTGTGTATTTGTCTGTTTATGTATGAGCATGTAGGGGTAGTTGTACCTGCGTATTTTTCAGTGTGTGTGAGTGTTTATATATGTGTGTATGCATTATTTCATTATATATATTCTGATGTAGACATAACATGCATTATTGATAACATGCACTTGTTGTCTAAAAGATGAATGATTATAAGGGCCGAATGTAGGACGGACTTGCGTGCACATATTGTAACCCTTTAAATATATAGTTTATTCGTTCGCTCGTTCGTTCTTGTGTCGTCTTACTGATATCAGATTCTCGGGTGGCTTACAGAATCGTTATATCTATATCTGGATCATATTTACAGACATAGAATGAAATGGTTCGGCCATCTAGTGAGAATGCAGCCAGACTGAACTACCCATCCGCCATTCTTCTGTTTATCTTCACGTGTGTCAGCCCGCCCCTTCTGTCTGCCTGTCTGTTTGATTACAACAGAATCGGGTAATGAATTCTTCACAAGTTCACACAAACAAACTTGCAGCAGGCCAAGAATATCGAAATAATTGTTTAAAACAACAAACTGGCAGAATCTGCTCCGTGGTCATATCCTGTAGAATCCAGGCTTCCGGCGGCTTTGTGCTTCAGAAGACGAGGTCAAAGGTCTTATCTGAAATCTTACCAAATAGTGTGGCTATATTTATGGCATGTGAGCCAGCCAATGACACAGAGGACGATTCATGGTGCTATCTCAATGGGCATCTAAAGAAACTGACATGAAACAAGAAGTTATGAAAGAGAATATTTATGTGTGGTAATCTGCGATTCATTCATTGGCTGCAAGGGCTAATGGCAGGCGGGATACCTTTAGGCTTTGCTGAAAGAGGTGCTTAGTTGGTAAGCTCGATTCTAGGTGAGGTTTGGACCATAGAGTGGGCATGTGGACGTTGCGGATTAGAATGATAAGACTGCGGTGAACTGATATTATCGCCTGACCAAGGATTCAAACCCCGGGTCTCCATTTTGCCAGCTCAGGGTGTTGAGCCAAGAACATACATCACAGCACTCAGGACATACCTACAAGTGCTCAGTCCTCATCTTCAATCTTCAGCGGCCACCAAAGAGTTCAACTGCGATAGGGCCTATAGTAGTTTAATTATATTCGTCTTGCTTTTCCTCTGAATGTAAAGTGTCGACTAGATCCCGTGGGTCCAACTGTAGAGTGTCGACTTGATCCCGTGGTTCCGAGTGTAGAGTGTCGACTAGATCCCCTGGTTCCGAGTGTAGAGTGTCGACTAGATCCCGTGGGTCCAACTGTAGAGTGTCGACTAGATCCCGTGGTTCCGAGTGTAGAGTGTCGACTTGATCCCGTGGTTCCGAGTGTAGAGTGTCGACTTGATCCCGTGGTTCCGAGCGAAAAGTGTCTACTAGATCCCCTAGTTCCGAGTGTAGAGTGTCGACTAGATCCCGTGGGTCCAACTGTAGAGTGTCGACTAGATCCCGTGGGTACAACTGTAGAGTGTCGACTAAATCCGTGAGTCCTATTGTAGAGTGTCGACTAGATGCCGTGGTTCCGAGCGAAAAGTGTCTACTAGATTCCCTAGTTCCGAGTGTAGAGTATCGACTAGATCCCTTGGTTCCAAGTGTAAAGTGTCGACTAGATCACCTAGTTCCGAGTGCAAAGTGTCGACTAGATCACCTAGTTCCGAGTGCAAAGTGTCGACTAGATCCCGTGGTTCCGAGTGTAGAGTTTGGACTAGATGCCGTAGGTCCAACTGCAGAGTGTCGACTAGATCCCTTGGTTTCGAGTGTAGAGTTTGGACTAGATGCCGTAGGTCCAACTGCAGAGTGTCGACTAGATCCCGTGGTTCCGAGCGAAGAGTGTCCATTAGATCCCCTAGTTCTGAGTTTAGAGTGTTGACTATGTCGCGTGGTTACGAGTGTAGAGTGTCGACTAGATCCCCTAGTTCCGAGTGTAGAGTGTCGATAGATCCCGTGGTTCCGAGTGTAGAGTGTCGACTAAATCCCGTGATTCCGAGTGTAGAGTGTCGACTAGATCCCGTGGTTCCGAGTGTAGAGTGTCGACTAGATCCCCTAGTTCCGAGTGTAGAGTGTCGACTAGATCCCCTAGTTCCGAGTGTAGAGTGTCGACTAGATCCCCTAGTTCTGAGTGTAGAGTGTCGACTAGATCCCGTGGCTCAGAGTGTAGAGTGTCGACTAGATCCCCTGGTTACGAGTGTAGAGTGTCGACTAGATCCCCTAGTTCCGAGTGTAGAGTGTTGACTAGATCCCCTAGTTCCGAGTGTAGAGTGTCGACTAGATCCCCTAGTTCCGAGTGTAGAGTACTGACCTAATCCCCGGATCATTCCCAGCTGTACCATTCTTTCCCGACGATATTTAAATGCTTGTGTCCCCGCACTGTTCACTTGCTCCCAAAGGGCTTTGACCTCATCTAGCTCGTCATGCATAAATTAACCATCCATTAGTGCACAATCAGTCAGTCGGTCTGCCTGTTCGTTTCCCAGAGCGTAGACATCCCTGCTCTTATGAAGGAGGCGCAGTGGAATCCTCAGAAAGTCGAGTGAAAGATAAAGATATGATCATCATCAAGAAAATGTGGAGTAAAGAACAGTCACAATCATTTAGGAGTCGGAGATGTTTCCCCGTGGTTGCATATATATATATACATCTTTTCAAAACTGGCTCAGACAACCATAGAAACCATTGTAACGTTTTGAGGCGGCATAGTGACCTCACACCCCGGGTTTGTCTGTCCCTTATGATGACAATGAAGATACTATAGATGTCCGTTACCATGGTAAGATATCTATGATGATAATGACGATATTGCTGATGCTGATGATGATAGAAATGATGATGACAACGATGATAATGAACACAACGACGACGCTGATGAGAATGATGACACAAATGACACCTGCACACAAGCCCTCAAACTCCAGCGACCTAATGCACCTGTGTGTTCTCTATTATTAGACAGATCAAACTCCCGCTGTATTAAAATGGAATTTCCGATCTGTCTAATTTCCCGTGGCTTCCAGACATTGTGTTTATCTGTCCTCTGTTTTTTGTCTTTTCCCTGATTCTATTGTGAACCGTTTCACGTGTTCCGTGACTGTGCAATTTCCTCAACCAGGATGCGCCGACAGATCACAGAAACGGAAATTTATGGAGACTGTTATGTGTGGTGCAACCAGGATAGGAATAGAGGCGGGTAGCGGAAATAGACGTGGTGAAATGATTTTAGAATCACTCTTACAATTTGATGTTTGTCTGTAAGAAATGAAGACATTATGTTTTTGAGTGTATGAATGTTTGACGTCTAGAGGTGTTGGATATTCACAGTCATCTCTAGAAGTGGATAAGAATATTTTATGTAGCTGCAAACAAGGTCCCCCTTCTCTCTTTCTACCCCTCCCACACCCAACACCACCCGGATAGAACAAAAAGTGCTGGTAATCAAAATGTCTTGAAAATCGTGCCGATACTCGTGTAAAGTGTCTAAAAAGGTGTAGGTACTCATGTAAAGTGTCTTAAAAGGTGAAGGTACTCATGTAAAGTGTCTAAAAAGGTGTAGGTACTCATGTAAAGTGTCTAAAAACGTGTAGGTACTCATGTAAAGTGTCTAAAAAGGTGTAGGTACTCATGTAAAGTGTCTAAAAACGTGTAGGTACTCATGTAAAGTGTCTAAAAAGGTGTAGGTACTCATGTAAAGTGTCTAAAAAGGTGTAGGTACTCATGTAAAGTGTCTAAAAAGGTGTAGGTACTCATGTAAAGTGTCTAAAAAGGTGTAGGTACTCATGTAAAATGTCTAAAACGGTGTAGGTACTCATGTAAAATGTCTTAAAAGGTGTTGGTACTCATGTAAAGTGTCTAAAAACGTGTAGGTACTCATGTAAAGTGTCTAAAGAGGTGTAGGTACTCATGTAAAATGTCTTAAAAGGTGTAGGTACTCATGTAAAATGTCTTAAAAGGTGTAGGTACTCATGTAAAGCGTCTAAAACGGTGTAGGTACTCATGTAAAGTGTCTAAAAACGTGTAGGTACTCATGTAAAATGTCAAAAAAAAGGTGCCGGTACTCACCACAAAGAGATTATTACAATATCGCTGAAAGAAAATGGCGCCTAAGAAAGTGCCGGTATTGTGTTGTGCCAGAAATAAGCCCGGTGTGTATACAGACAGATGAATGTGTCGTGGTAGTGTAGCGGCTAGGTGCTTCACTTCCGTCCCGAATGTCTTGGATTCGAACATTGTGTGTAATAAGTACCACGTATAGCCCAGGGAAATAAAAGCAGTCAATGCGATGTTGACCATATCTAAATTACAGGTAAGCAGACAGACAGACTGACGAAAAAAAAAACACAGACTAGAGGACCGGACAGACAGATAGACTGGGGTTAGTTCTTGCACCCACCCACAAACAAATATAAGGGGACCCTAGAACTAACAGGGAGAAAACGAAAGGGAGGGGGGGGGCGGTGAATAAAGATAAATATAAAGCATCTCCGTATTTGTAGACAAAATTTACATTTAAGACTGCAAATATTTCCAACTTGTGAACGGATCCCCAACACGGTTGCGCCGATCAAAGTGAACGGTTCCAGAAGGGAGCCCGGTAGTGCAAGTGCGGACACTCACCGTGCCATCCATACTGTAATTGTCACCTGATTGGCTGCTTCCTTCGGACTTGACAGGTAAATTACCCGGACGCTGGTTCTATAGAAGCTTTGATAGCGGTACAATCACAGAATCTCAGCGTTATCTCACCATCTCAATAGCATCTGATTATCTCAACACTGTCTGATTATCTCAACACTATATCAGTATCTCTGCATTATCTGTTTCTTGTTCACTTTTTAGGGGCGGGTGGCTTTAAGGTTGGACGTCCGATTCTGTGTCAAGTAAATGAGGCTACCTTTCAGGACACACACACACTCTCTCTCTCTCTCTCTCTCTCTCTCTCTACCTTTCTCTCTCTACCTTTCTCTCTCTACCTTTCTCTCTCTACCTTTCGCTCTCTCTACCTTTCTCTCTCTACCTCTCTCTCACTCTCTCTACCTTTCTCTCTCTCTACTTCTCTCTCTCTCTCTCTCTCGTTCTCTGTGTGTGTGTGTGTGTGTGTATGCGAGTGTGCGTGTTTCTTCAGTTTGTTTTGTCTATTTAAATAAGCAATGGAATATATGCTCCTAGATGCTTCTTGGATAGTCTTCTCTTCTCCTTCTTAGCGTGGTTCCTTGCCTCTCAGGCAGAAGGCACTGGCTACGAAGAAACAAACTAGTGGCCCTTTACAAAACATGTGACTCATCTGTGAAGACTGAAGCACTTTCTGAGATATTGGTGTGCACAGAAATACGGGTATGACTTAGCCTTATGACATGGCAATGGTTTGAACACGGACCTGCTTCGTGATCCTGAAAATGGTGCGAGATGGAGAGTGGTGATCGCCGACGCTGACCGATATATACATGATGATGCAATGCTTGATAGTGATCTGGTCTCCCAGGTAGACCTATCTTTGAACGAATACCTGGAAATATTCAGTGAAGTAAAGGCGGCTAGTGAAGTATTAGTCATATCGTCTAGCGAATACTGATAGATTTATACAATCAGCGTGCATGACGTAGACAATACACGTACTGTATTAGCTAGGTCCGAGCTAACGATTGCATGTCCTGTATCAGTTATCTCGGGTAAAGTTGGTTTTGGTGGCTAAAGGCACAGGAGCAAGATTCAATATTTCGGCACACAGGAGTTCCAAGTTGGCGATGTGGTAACATCATTGGCAGCTATGAACCTCTTCTAACGACAGTGAACAGATGGAAACTCCAGTGGTAGGACAATTAATAACACAAGAGGGCCTCTCAAAAACAATGCTATAGGACTCAGAGGAGAAGAGGCAGACCAAGAAAGACATGGATACAGAACTTGACTGACTAGACAGGTCTTAAGCTTGCAACCGTAAAGTCAATCGCATCTGGCCGCCAAAGGTGGAGGGATCTGACCCGACAGTCAACAGCAGCTGGTGGCCCGACGACAGGCAGTGCTGCGGAATGATGATGATGTGAAAATAACGTTTTGTGTGGATTTTACTAACGATTTTTTGTTTTGTGTGTGTTTGGTATTGTATAGTACAGAAAGAAATGGCAAACTGCTGAATGTAAAAACCATCGCCTAGTAAATCCACGCTTATTCCTGTTCTTCTTCTCTTCCACCTTGTAAGTTAGCGAAGTATTGTAACATTCATCTGTGATCTGGTAGTCTGATAGTGTTGGTTTCAGCTTTATAGCAAACGGGTCACCCCATAGTTGCTCCGCTCTTGTGCCAACGAAAAACACACAGAATGTTTATCACAGTCCCCTGTGGAAAGATTGACAGACTGCTGTCTCAGCATATGCACTAGCATACGCGCATTAAAAGCATACGGTAGCTATCAGAAGTGCTAACACAAAGAGTCCGACATTAGAAATGCAGTTCATCATTGATGGTAGCAGAAGTCACCAACAGATCAGCAGTTGCATACTCACATAAGGGCACCACCAATATTGAGACAACATGCATCGCGCCATTTTTCTGAATCTACAATTCACAACACCATGTTAGTCACAGTTGAATAACATTCCAAATGACATCCGCAGCTCACAGTGTCACGCCATTCATTTAACTCGGAATATGGGCGACGAAACTATATCCTTTCAGTCTACAAATGGAGCAAAAATGCAACGGCCACCGTCTGGCAGAAGCAAAAAATTTGCCTCGGTTTCAAACAGTGCCCGTGCCTAGCGTCCATTTTGATCTATCTGGGTCAGAAGCAGTTACTAGAACTATGAGTAAAGGAGTTAACGCAACAACTGGCTACCTGAGTCCCACATTTCTGCGTGTATAAACTGTGCCACTAGACAAGTGTCTAGGAAACAGGGTCACCAGGGTGTCCTCTAGGCAAACAGCCCCGTTCTATGGAGCTGGTTGAGTTGTTTATCGCCCAATCTGGCCGTTACGGCTGCAGCCATAAATCACCAAGCTCTCATTGAGACCGCTACAACTGCAAGCACATTAATATCTCAGTCCATTTGTACATCTGCCCGCCTCCATATTGACAATACTCTCTGATCCATGTCCTCTTCTGTCTTTCTATTGAGTTTGTAAGCGCTTCTTTCTCATTTATCATCTGCGCTCCTGGCTATCTTTGTTTTCCGTCGTCTTCTTTGCATATTTGCTGCTATCATAGTGTTTGTGTATAGGAATGTCTCGAGTGTGGGCAGGCGGGATTTCTTGGCAACGGTTCTGTCTATTGGCATCCTTTCTGTGGGATCTAATATCCTTCAATATCGCCACAGGAACTCGTTTGGGAGCGAGCTTAGGGATTATAGAGACGTCAATGGGGCGGATTATTTCCCCCAGTGACTTCAGAATACAGGCAAGTGGTGAAACATCTGCGATGTTGAATTTGGGTTATAATTTATGAGTTGGGTTATTGTTTTAGATTGCCGAGTAGAGCGGATCACACATTGTCCTTGTGGTAAAGGTTGTCAAAAGGAAACGTTTGTGTGTGTGTGTGTGTGTGTGTGTGTGTGTGTGTGTGTGTGTGTGTGTGTGTGTGTGTGTGTGTATGTATGTGTAAGTATGGCAGCTAGTTGTTATTTTTCTTCCTTGTGTACACAATCTAATCTTTCATTAAAAAGGTTAGTCAAGGGAGACAGCATGCCCGCAATCATATTTTGGTCTACACATGGTGAGAAAACCATATTCCTGGTCTGTAAACTGGAATACAAATATGACTTGAATGTTTGAATTATAAAGACGCTGTTCTTTGACTGACATGTTTTGCTGATACATTCCACTGGATTCTTCTTCTTCTTCTTGGCTGTAAACTCTGGCGGAGAGTTCTGGTTGTTCATCCACTTCTGGACTGCAGACCTGTTCCAGAAACTAACTGTTGCATGTGCATCCATTGTACAGATCTGACTCATTTGTATGCAGACTGCTGGTTCCTTGCCTCTCAGGCAAATACATTCTGACGTCAAAGGAAACTCCCAATTAGTCGGCTCTTACGACATGCTTTTGGGTAGCCAGTGGGTCTATTCCCCCCCCCCTGCCCCATAATAGGGCCCAGGAACCCACACGGGGATCCACCGGATTTAAATGTCCGGCTTGGCACGGGAAAGGGAAAGACAGTTTTCTTCTCATCTTGGTCTTCGCTGCTACCGTTTATGTAGTAGAAACTTCACACAGAAGCGAGCACAACATGAACGTTCCGTCTTCAGGGATAGGTTTAGGTGTAGACGACGGATCAACATCATGGTACAAGCGTAGTATCACATCAGTGCTCCGTTCTTCTTCTGACTCAAGCTTGAGTCCGAAAAACATCAGCGCAGTGCACGAACTCCGAAGCACCGGCGAGGATCCTGAAATACTTTGGGTAGATTTTTCACTATAAATGTTGCCCATGCAGAGCCGTTAGGCTACTCTTTTTTTTCTGATTTCCAATTACATGGTCATTAAATGTTGCTACGCAGCAAAATAACGCTTCCGGTGTGACGGGGCCATTTAATATTTTTTGTTTTATCGTGGAAAAAAAGAGGGGTTGGAGGGGGAGAGGGGGGGGGGGGCTGTGGAGACGTAATGCCCCTAACAAGTAAAAGGCGTCATTATTGAGTTTTGCTGAAACCGTCTATGCCTTGTACCTATTTTAGACTGCACCGACCAGACGCCAAGACCATGTTTGAAAGGGAAGGAATTCAACTTGATGCGTATTCGCACATAAGACTTTCGAGTCTTTGAGACTGAGGATTTAGCACTGCATGACTAATGCTGTCGCCACGTACTGTGCAGGTGAAGATTTATTTTTGCCACCCCCTCCCCTTCCCTCCTTTCTAGAAAAAAAAAATCCACAACCTTCCCGAGCATTCTAGCCTGGTTGTCCCGCATAACCGTTTGGCCAGCCACTCCTAGAAGTATTAGGAACCAGCCCTATACTTTTAGTTCCGGTCTAATTTGGAGGACTAGGTATGGCTGAATCTTTAGCTTCTGACAGCGCTTTGCTAATGCGTTTCCACATATGGAAGAAAGTCTACGGTTTTGCTGCCTGAGCTACTTAGTGTAGTGCTTGATGCAGCACTGTGAGCTGTGTTTTTCTTGTGGAATGCCTTTTATTTGCGTAGCAGCTAAGTAGTGGTATTCAATATGTCTGGAGTACGTGTGGACTGGTGAAATACCTCATGTAATACCTTTACGTGTGTACAGACAGATACTGCGACCGACTAATTCCATCAACGACAAACTGCATTTCCGGTGGCGACTGTTGGCTTTGGCGCCCCTAGCAGCTGCCATTTTTTATTTACAACATGCGCAAATTTCTGGATTGAGTCGGGACTAATTGTTTATTCACCAGTTTCTCAGTGTGGGAGCGTTTCATTTGATTGTCACTGGCACAGGAACAGAGCAAGGATGGGGAAACCTGACTGCAGTGGAGTTGAAACCTCGACTAACACTAAGACTAAGACTAAGATAAGGACTTTTATTTCTTCAAATTTCCTTTTTATCTATTATGTTGCTAAACAAGTATTATTTTAAACACACATTTAACTTTTATGAGTGCTAATGACTGCCAACAATTGGTTTTTAATGTTAGTCTCTCGGGACTTAGTTCCCACAACTCACAGCTCGGTTAGCAAACACTATCCTGCCGATATTCGCTCCAAATATGACACGGCAAATAATCTTGTGCGCATTGTCCCGACAACCTTGGGCGACTCAACGTTTGTCGACTTCATTCCTGCCTAAGTGATGTCCTATCATTGGCAATTCCAGCATGGCCGACACCGGTGATTTCTAGTGAATGGAATGAACAAACTGTTGAATTCTTGAACAGTTTTCGCCGAAAATGCCGCCATAACTAGAAGCTAGGAAAGAGGGGGGGGGGGGGGGGGGGGGGGGGGGGGGAGAGTACATATCATTATCATGTAGTGTGAAAAACTTGTCTGTACAAAAATATGTGTATGCAATGTGAAACCTCGACACCCCAAGGTAGAAGAGAATTTACGGAGTAAGTTAGTAATTAGGATCGTCGCCGGCGCTAGGAGTCTTCTTCGGTACAATGCCTGGTACAGGTGGTACAGAACATGGTACAGGTGGTACAAAGCCTGGTACAAAATGTATAGGTGGTACAAAGCCTGGTACAAAATGTATAGGTGGTACAAAACCTGGTACAGGTGGTAGAGAACGTGGTACAGAACATGGTACAAAATATATAGGTGGTACAGAGCCTGGTACAGGTGGTAGAGAACATGGTCAGATGCTACGGAACATGGTAAAGATGGTATAGAACCTGGTGCAGAACATGCTACAGATGGTATAGAACATGGTACAGATGGTACAGAACCTGGAACATATGGTATAGAACCTGGTACAGATGGTATAGAAGATGGTGCAGATGGTATAGAACCTGGTACAGATGGTACAGAACATGGTACAGATGGTATAGAACATGGTACAGATAGTATAGAACATGGTACAGATAGTATAGAACCTGGTACAGATGGTATAGAACATGGTGCAGATGGTAAAGAACCTGGTACAGATGGTATAGAACCTGGTACAGATGGTATAGAACATAGTACAGATGGAATAGAGCCTGGTAGAGATAGTACAGATGGTATAGAACCTGGTACAGATGGTATAGAACCTGGTAGAGATGGTACTGATGGTATAGAACCTGGTAGAGATGGTATAGAACCTGGTAGAGATGGTATAGAACCTGGTACAGATGGTATAGAACCGGGTACAGATGGTATAGAACCTGGTACAGATGGTATAGAACCTGGTACAGATGGTATAGAACCCGGTACAGATGGTATAGAACCTGGTAGAGATGAAATAAAACCTGGTAGAGATGATACAGAACATGGTACAAATGGTAAAAGAACCTGGTACAGATGGTATAGAACCTGGTACAGATGGTACAGAACCTGGTACAGATGGTAAATAACCTGGTACAGATGGTATAGAACCTGGTACAGATGGTATATAACCTGGTACAGATGGTATATAACCTGGTACAGATGGTATAGAACCTGAATCTACGCCATAGGATCCCCAAGCTCATCTGTGTAGATTTTTAATATTTTCGACCATTTACGTTTAATTGAGTTAGTGCTTGACCACTTAGAGAGAATGCCTTGTGACACCATACCATACAAAGCATACATGGAAAGAGAAGAAGGACGTAAAGCACGGGGTAGACCAAGAACAATATGGAAGGATAACATCAGAGAAACTCTACAACAGCACCATGTGCCTATGGTCGAGGCAGCCAGAAGAGCTAGAAACAGAACCTTATATACCTTATATCTCCCTCGACACCCACAGTGGTAAAAGAGGAAGTGAAGAAGAAGAAGTGCTTGTCGTAAAGGCCCGGGCACACTGGTTTGTCCAAGGGCCCATAATGCTGTTGGACTACTCCGAGTCTTAGCACAGAATGAGTTAACAATTAAACGATTTTCTAATCTAAAGGGGTTAATGGCATTGTCACAAGGGCCTGCCTTGAAGAATGTGGCACTATCACGTTCAATGTGGCAACACGGTTATCTGTGCGGACAAGAAGCCACCACAAGTTATATTTGACTAGGGCCAGGATGCCGCGAGTTCTCGGCCAAATTTGTTTGTTTGGCGGGAAAATATCACCTCGACCGTCCGGTATGCGTGTTTGCAGAAAACAAATGCCAAACTGGCCTGTCTGGGAACCGGCAATGATAGGATGGTTGTTAGATTGTGGGTCTGGTCCTGACGTTTGTGGGTCGATCCACAGATATGAATCTCATAAAGTTGTCTTTTTCTCCTTGCGGTAGGCAACGGTACGCAATACGGGCACCTCTTTTAAGTAAAAGTTTGTTCTGGCTTACTGTAACAAAAACTTTGTGGTGAGTACTATCAAATGTTAAGGCACTTTCTCATAGCTACAGGTCGACATGATAGATTGCTAGTTTTGAAACTGTGCATCAAAACAAATTTGAGCAGCTGTGCACCAACGCTAGAGAGTGAGCACCCTTGCCAGTTATCGTGTTGGACACCACGACCAGGAATGACGCTGTTTGTGTTTTGATGTGGTGTCTCATTATTACACAAAACCACATAAATAAACACATGCACACGCTGGTTGCACACATACACAATTACACTGTTTGTGCTTGAACATCCTTTTCATAAAATACACAGACATGAAAGATGAAAATGTGGCAGAAGAAGCAGGTGTATGAGAACAAAAATTGTGGGGGGGGGGGGGGGGGGGGGGTCGATAAGCAGGAGGAAAGGAAGAAGAAAAATGATGATGATATTTATGATGACGAGGATGACCACAATGGCGAGGAAAATGATGGTGATAATTACGAAAGGGGAAGGGGCAGAATCAGGAAGACGAGTAGGAGTAGAAGAAGAAGAAGGAGGAGGAGAAGAAAAAGAAGAAGCAGAAAAAGGGAAAGAAGATGAAGAAGAAGAAGCAGAAGAAGAAGAAGAAGAACGTAAGATGTCAACTGACTGCGCCGCTGTCTGGGGTGGTGATCGCCCGGGTTGTGAAGGAATGCCAAGAAGCTGAAGGACGCGCCAACGGCAACATGTCACGTGATGAGAAAGGATAACAACGGATCGGGGGAAGCATGAGAGCAATGTCCCTAAGCAAACGTGTTGGCAACCCTTTGTTAGCGGGCCCCTGAGGAAACACATTAGAACATTGACAAATTACAGCCATGGTTGACATTTTTGCTGTTCGACGGGAGTTTCTACAGCTCTGTCCATTGCAAACATCCTTGTTGTCTGCTGTTACATTCATGCTAAACGGTTTCTAGCGTTAGTCTGTGTCTCTGCACTGTCCAGCAGCAGTACCTATGTTTTCTGTCCCTTGTCTCTGCACTGTCCAGCAGGAGTACCTATGTTTTCTGTCCCTTGTCTCTGCACTGTCCAGCAGCAGTACCTATGTTTTCTGTCCCTTGTCTCTGCACTGTCCAGCAGGAGTACCTATGTTTTCTTTTCCTTGTTCTCTGTGTTTGCTGGGTAAAAACTCATGAGGACAGTTCTGGTTGTTTCGTCCACTTCTAGACTTTCGTATTCTTCAAGAAAGTGAACTCAGCCTACATATCTATTTTACAAATCTGTCTTATTTGTATGCCTTCTTTCACTTGCTTTCTGTTGGAGAGAGGGGGGAATTCTCTATTCTCAAAAATCGAGTCCCGGTAAAATGAGAAACTGACCACTGCCCAGTGTTGGGGGACTAACTTATAATTTAAAAATTGTCAGAATCAAGAAGTGAGAAAATAACGCAAAGATAATAAGACACACAAATAGACACACTTGATAGAAATAAACTAGAATGTCCTTACATGAAAACTCACATAGTCGAAGAAGTAAAGGCAGACAACAAACATAGTGAGCAGAAGTGTAGATGGATCACGGAGTGATCTGGGCCTGATAGGCAAGCAGAGAAGCGCAAGGCGATAGTGAGTTGCTGCCTATGCTCCACGGGGAAAAGGTAGTAGTGGGGGGGTGGGGGGGGGGGTTCAAGACCAGTAGAAGAAATGTGTCCCATACTCTGTTTACGTTTCTGACGAATAGTCATTTTATTTGTGTTCCTAATTTCACACACACACTCACACACACACACACACGCACGCACGTATGCACACCCTCACTCAACAATGAGTCAGACAACAGTATAAATATTTTCTCTCCCACCTTTCTCTTTCTCTCCACACACTCTCCCTTCCTCTCTGTGTGTCTTTCTCTTTCCCTCAGTGTCTTTCTCTTTCCCTATTTCTCTTTTCTTTCTCACCATGTCCATATCTTTCTCTGCTTCTCCCCGTCTCTCCATCTTTCCCTCTTGCTTTTCTTACTATCCCCTTTGTCTGTCCGTCCGTCTATCTGTCGCTTTGTCTTCCTCTCTTTCTGCCTCTACCGGTCTCTGTGTGTCTCTGTTTCTATGTTTCTACCTTTCTCTTCTCTTTTATCTATCGATTTATGTGTCCATCCAAATGTTTATGTCTGTATGTCTGTATGTCTCTTTTTGTCTGTCTGTCTTCACTCTAATATCCGGATCTTGGATACACAATCTATCTGTATCTGCTAAAGTGTAACTGGGAAGGGACCGCTAAGGTGTGTCGATAAAACTCTCTGAAGTCCTAGCTGAAGATCGTGAGAAGTACCTAGATGGATTAAACCTACTGTCCCACACCAGTCGTTGTTTGGTGTACACCAGCCCGAACGTTTCCCACACAGAGTGGTGTCTGGGATAGGAAGAGCCAGCCACGACTGAAGTTCGACGGTGATAGTTATCAGCTCTACACTTCAAACATAAAACAAATAAAGCCACTCGACAGCTCGCTCACCCACACAAGGAGATGGATCGATGGTATTAGGGCCAATCTGCAGATATCCGAGTATACAACAGCTATAATAACAGGCCCCATTCAGCGGTGCGAAACGGTGCTGCCCCAGACACACGCCCTAGCAAAAAAATCGCACTAGAATTGATCATCTCAGGTTGTCAGCATGGACGGACGGCTCTGCCGCAGACAGACGCCTAAACAAATCTTCCAAGAATTGATCATCTGAAGGCGTTGTTGTCACCCAGCCCATGTTGTTGTGTTGTTGTTGCTCAGTCAGTGTGGGCTTGACATCCTTGGGGCACACGTGTGGTTTGGGGATTAGATTGTGAGTTGTCAGGGGTTTGAAGCTGATCATGGCATGAAGCGGGTGCTAGGTCAGGGGCTGCGGAAAGGAAGACTGAAGCATCCGGTGGTTGGTCAGCAGAGTTCAACAGGGCATTGCCTCCAGTGTCGAAGTTTATACAAGTATATATAAACATCGTGTATACACGAAGATGGGCACGGGATATAAGTGACTCCTTGAGTGTGAAAGTTCATGAGGCGGGAGAACTGGCAAGAGACCGAGTTTCTTACAGGCAAACTGTGATGAGAGCGACGTTCTGCAAAGGACCTGCTACATGATGATGTATACAGATTCACGTTTACAAACAGGCAGAATGTTACATCTGAAAACAATACATATATATATATAGTTTTCAGAAGTAACATTGTACACACAAATACATACACACACACATATTTATATATATATGTGTGTGTGTGTGTGTGTGTGTGTGTGTGTGTGTGTGTGTGTGCGTGCGTGCGTGTGAATATATGTGTGTGTGTGTGTGCGTGCGTGTGTGTGTGTGCGTGTGTGTGTGTGATATGACTGAGCTACCGTATAACAGTTGCCGGTACCACCTGTCTTCTGTTACGCGTATACTAACCCAACAACCCATATTGTGCTAACGGCTTCGGGCGGAGGAGCGCATTGGGGAGGATACTAGCCTTATCCTAGGAAGAGGAAATGCAACCTGAAAACTGCATGTTCTGGCAGGGCAGACCAGGTCTTTTGCCTTGGTCTAGGAGGGAAGTTTCGCTAGGTGGACAGACAGACTACTGCTTTTCTGATCAGGCAGCTTCTGCAACCTGCTTTGTTCAAAATGTACTAATATTAATTTCCTTTGGAACAAACAAGGCAGGTAGAGAGAGAGAGAGAGAGAGAGAGAGAGAGAGAGAGAGAGAGAGAGAGAGAGAGAGAGAAAGAAAGAGAGAGAGAGAGATCATGATGCATGGGCAACATATAGTCTTCTGCCCAGCTGTGAATATATGTAACTTCATTCCTGGTCTCAATTAGTCTCGGAAACAAATCGAGAGGCGGCAGTTACGGGCTATTAGTCCCTGTCAATGTGTGTAGACGAGGGCGCCACGGGTTGCCTCTGACGGTGGGCGACGTTTTCTAACCTCACTGATGAGCTACAGCTAGCCCCAAGCTGGGCAGCCCCCAGCCAATAAGGTGTTGGTCCGCCACAGCTTGTATGCTTCAATGGGTGCTGGAGCTAGGACAAAATCCGAATCGCAGGTTGTAAAAACCGATGCAATAGTCAATTAAAAGAAACAATTTCAAGTTTTGACCTGGCTCTTGGTACGTGAGGACCATGTGTCCTGGGTTTTCAACTGACCTGGAAAACATTACTGATGTGAGAAAAACAACTGTTATCGTTGCCGAACTCAGTAAACTTGACATAGATATTGCTGGACAACTACAGGAAATATGTCTGCCAGAGGATGCGTCCATTAAAGAAAATAATTATACCTTCGTCTGAAAGTTCAGGAAGAAATCCGGATGTACAATATTGGAATCTGCAGTAAAGAATCTCGTCCAACTCGTGGCAGTGTGTTTGTGTGTGTTTATTACGGATAGCACGCACGCACGCACACACACACACACAATCTCAAGAACAATTACCATCGCCACCACAGCGCCGCAAAGAAAACAACAACTGCTGCTACTACTACTACTACTACTACTACTGCTGCTGCTGCTGCTGCTGCTGCTGCTGCTGCTGCTGCTGCTGCTGCTGCTGCTGCTGCTGCTGCTACTACTACTACTACTACTACTGCTGCTGCTGCTGCTGCTACTACTACTACTACTACTACTACTACTACTACTACTACTACTACTACTACTACTACTACTACTACTACTACTACTACTACTACTACTACTACTACTGTTTTGATTTTGCTGCTGCTGTGGCTACTACAAATGATTACTTTTAGTAGTTGTACTACCATCACCGAGGCTAATACTAAAACTACAAATTTCTGATACTGTAAATTAATATTAATCCTATACCACAATTAGAAGTACAAATATTACTACTGCCACTACTACTAAATCGTACATGTTGGGTTAAAAGGTGCAGATACCGCAGCCTAGCTGTAAAGCATATTAAACCTCAAAGGGTGAGTGCAGAAGCGGAAGAAGAAACTCATAAAGCTAGTACTACGACATCTTCTTCTAGTTCTACTAGAATTGCGACTGGTACTACCGCCACCGCTACTACCGCCACCGCTACTACCGCCACCGCTACTACCGCCACCGCTACTACCGCCACCGCTACTACCGCCACCGCTACTACCGCCACCGCTACTACCGCCACCGCTACTACCGCCACCGCTACTACCGCCACCGCTACTACCGCCACCGCTACTACCGCCACCGCTACTACCGCCACCGCTACTACCGCCACCCGCTACTACCGCCACCGCTACTACCGCCACCGCTACTACCGCCACCGCTACTACCGCCACCGCTACTACCGCCACCGCTACTACCGCCACCGCTACTACCGCCACCGCTACTACCGCCACCGCTACTACCGCCACCGCTACTACCGCCACCGCTACTACCGCCACCGCTACTACCGCCACCGCTACTACCGCCACCGCTACTACCGCCACCGCTACTACCGCCACCGCTACTACCGCCACCGCTACTACCGCCACCGCTACTACCGCCACCGCTACTACCGCCACCGCTACTACCGCCACCGCTACTACCGCCACCGCTACTACCGCCACCGCTACTACCGCCACCGCTACTACCGCCACCGCTACTACCGCCACCGCTACTACCTCAGCTATCACGACTTATACTAATACGACCACGAAACCCATCACATCTAATCCTGCCGCCACCACATCTAATCCTGCCACCACCACATCTAATCCTGCCACCACCACATCTAATTCTGCCACCACCACATCTAATTCTGTCACCGCCACATCTAATCCTGCCACCACCACATCTAATCCTGTCATCAAAACATCTAATCCTGCCACCACCACATCTAATCCTGCCACCACCACATCTAATCCAGTCACCACCACATCTAATCCCGTCACCACCACATCTAATCCTGCTGCCACCACATCTAATCCTGCCACCACCACATCTAATCCTGCCACCACCACATCTAATCCTGCCACCACCACATCTAATCCTGTCACCATCACATCTAATCGTGTCACCACCACATCTAATTCTGCCACCACCACATCTAATCCTGCCACCACCACATCTAATTCTGCCACCACCACATCTAATCCTGTCACCACCACATCTAATCGTGTCACCACCACATCTTATCCTGTCACCACCACATCTTATCCTGTCACCACCACATCTAATCCTGCCACCACCACATCTAATCCTGTCACCACCACATCTTATCCTGTCACCACCACATCTTATCCTGTCACCACCACATCTAATCCTGCCACCACCAGATCTAATCCTGTCACCACCACATCTAATCCTGCCACCACCACATCTAATCCTGCCACCACCACATCTAATCCTGCCACCACCACATCTAATCCTGCCACAGCCACCAACACTACTACCACAACCTTAACTACCACCATCAACACAACAACCAATACCATTTTTATTCATTTCTGTATCAGCTCTGCACGTGTGACTGCTGTATTTATTTATGTCAATACTTTAGAATGTTTTTAACTTTTTCCCCCAGTTCTTCTGTGTATCCCTTTCTGGCTTTCACCCGTCACACATTTCTACCCCTCAGGTTTAGCACCGTCTCAATATTTCCCTCATTACCATAATCTGTTCATATTCTCCTCATTCCTAATTTACATCTTTCCATCTCGTATTATAATTTATGTTTACGTATCTAAAAATGCTTGAATCTGACATCTGTTTCCACGTCTACTTCCTTCTCTTTTTTCATCACACGTCAATGTTTTTATCTCGGTTGTCTTTGTTCAGGTGATATCTCTCTTTTCTGCGTTCGCCTCTAAACAAATCCGGCTAGCCTCTTTTGTTGTGGTTTAAGTCTAAGCTGCGATGTCTGCGTCTCTTTGCGCAACACATCAACCAATCCCATTTAATCGCCCGTTACGACATGCTTGTAAGGGGACAAGTGTACGTATTCTTACCCCGGCAACCCGCAGGAGGATATTTGGTCATGAGAATCTTTACTGTGCTCATTCCTTCTTTCCCGTCGTTGATGTCACGATTTTTTTTAAATTCAGTTTGCTTTGTTCTGAGCCTCACTAGAGTTAGTGGAGAGAATGGTTCAGTCGGGGCTAAGCAGAGACACGGTCTGGAAGATTTTTCTATCTGCTGGGGACAACACAGGTGACATTTTAATCAAGTTGCAACTGGATTCATCGTTATGGTAACTCTTCGTTGGCTACTTAGGGGGCAAGGAGACGGAGCACGCATTAGAATGTCGCGAGGGCAATGATGTCCTATCTGGATTTCTTCATTCATTCAGTTAATCAGAGTTTATGTCGAGATATAGTTCGTGTCGAACTATTGTTTATTTTGACTACATTTTAAGTCGAAATATGATGTTTTGATATTTATACCAAGCTGGAACTGTCTTTACAGTGTGTAGCTTAGTGAACGCGTTTAACAATACCATCATCCTAGAGTACTAGTATTCGATTTCGGCAGTGGAGCGTTTTGGTTGTGTAAAGCCGTTCTGATGATTGTTGCACTGTTGTGCCAGAGCCTCACTGTGGAGCGTTTTGGTTGTGTAAAGCCGTTCTGATGATTGTTGCACTGTTGTGCCAGACTCTAACAGTGGAGCGTTTTGGCTGTGTAAAGCCGTTCTGATGATTGTTGCACTGTTATGCCAGACTCTAACAGTGGAGCGTTTTGGTTGTGTAAAGCCGTTCTGATGATTGTTGCACTGTTGTGCCAGACTCTAACAGTGGAGGAGGTCTTGACCTCTCCACGAGATATTTCGAAAGACAACAGGGGGAACTATAGTCAACCTCCACGCGTAGGCGGTATATCATTTTATTAATAGCAGTGTTATATTACCTTATATTATCACAATCGAAGTCACTGCACATTGGGCATTCCCATGCGTGCTCAGTCCCCCGATGCAGCAGCCACATCTACTGATTGCTCGCACGAAAAACTGGTTATGTCTCCTCAAAGACGTGCCTCAGCATGCTTGACTCCCACGTCATGTAGGTGTGTTAGTGTCAGAGATTCGTCAATATCCACTAGCCTAGCCAGGATAACTGTGATGATATCAGCAAGGTCTATTCCTCTATCCGCGTCTGTTGGTGCGTTGCTTGCCAGTTGGTCCGCTCGTTCATTACCCTTGCCAGGTCTGTAGATCCAGGTGTTGGAGGTAAAGTGCGATTTCCGAATGCTTTCCCCCCAATCGATTTTCTAAAGCCTGTTCATGGAGTCTGACACGATTACCGTGTATCTGGCAGCTTGTACCCGTGCTCTGGGGGCAGCCGTTATATGCATAGTCCTGCTTGGCTTATTTGCCTTGCAACTTGTACTGTATGAGCGGTGTACCACAAGGAGGGTCCTAGACCTGGGGATACAGCTGATGTAATCGCCACGAACTGTGCAGGTTAGGATGTTTCATTATGACCTTCGACACAAGGATTCGAACCTAGGTCTTCGTAGCGAGTGCAATTAGTCCTAACCGCGGATGTGTTTCTGTTGTAGCATCAGCATCATCATTACACTACGTGTAGGTAGGTCGTCACGTGCAACCAGCATCCATCGAAGAGGGGGTTTTAGGTTATAATTGTGACTAGGTCATGTGCGCTATTTAAAAAGGCTTACTTAGCATTGCACGCAACCAAGAACCCTGAACAGGATTTCTGCAATGTTGATGCGATCAAAAGTGACAGGCCCAAATACTCTCCCGACCAGCGTCGAAGTCGTCAACCGGCGAGCCAATTGGTGACCCGGTCGCCAATGTGTGTGTGTGTCTTACACTGCTTGTTCTAGTTCCGTATAATAATGACAGTGTGACGTCACTAAACGCTTAAAAGCCTCCCACTGTGAATTTAACAATCTGTTTTCGAATAAAGCTTGGGGTGAGGAATACAGTCAGCACCAGACAGACAAGTATGCGACCCGAAAGGAACGAGAGAAGACGGCGGACCTAAGAAAAAGACAAGAGGAAAAAGAAAAAAAACACCTACAGCCAGTATTTACACATTTATTTATCTATTTAAAAAAAAAATAAAAACTGTACTGAAGGAATCACATTTCCGCGACGACATGTTCAATTCCACGCGTGAGCGGTTCAGAGGCTGCCGCGCATGTCAGGTCGTGCGCCCTTTCACGCACTGTTCTTGTCATCTCTGTGCACCCCCTGTCGCGACAGATGGATAAATATGATGGAAGACAATTTCCGAAATTGTGTTTTCTTCAGCCGCTCCGCCATCTTGACCTGTCCGGTCGTCTTTCCTGTCTTTTATTTCAAATACAATTGTTTTTTTCTGAACCGCCCCTGCAATGCCCTCCTTTCCGCCCCTCTAGTTTCTTTTTTCTGTTTTTATGCGCTCGGCTGCAAGAAAGGTGAGTGTGTTAAAACAGACAGAGAAAATACATTGAGCATGATCACTGAACATCTGCCATCAAATCAAGCTCGTGTATAGTTTCACTGACTCCGAGGCCCAATCTTCATGAAGCGGCTGTCTAGCTTCCCATTAATCGTTTCCAGAAATCATCAATGGATATGAGTTTTCCAATGAGCACTTAATAATTGTCTATTTCCATTTGCAAGTGTGCAGATACAGATACAGGCAATTGTCTAGAAGGATGCGTGAAGAGAGAACAAAGACACCCGGAAAGGTACATTGTGAGTAGTGAGAGGCAGGCGGCATGCATGTTGATGCTGGACTAGAATCTGTGCAGATGTCAAATGTGGGCTATTTTAGGTCTCCGTCAGTGTTTCGACGGTTTGATTCTCATCTGCTACAAGTCTGCTTTGTCCCAAATTGGTATTTACTGGTACCGCAGATACTATTGTAACTATTGTTTCTGCTACATTACTACTGATACATCTGCCACCATTCTCTCTCTCTCTCTCTCTCTCTCTCTCTCTCTCTCTCTCTCTCTCTCTCTCTCTCTCAGATCTCGTAGCCGTCTTCTTCTTCATGTTCACCGGTTGTAAACTTCGGCGGGAAGACCTGATTGTTCAACAAGTCAGAATCGGGTGAGGAAAAGTTCCACAAGAACCTTATTGAGTATTTAATAGAATTGTAGACCAACACAATAGTCTCTATACGCTAAGAGATATACACTGAAGAGGGGATCTGAGCGGCTGCGTACTCAATGGCTCGGCTCAGTCAGGATGAACAGTCGACCAACGACTTGCTGGTTCCATCAGTGGCAGTCTGTCAAAGCCAGAGGATCGACTAAATTGCTACTGGTGTTACACCACAAAGCTAGGCCATTCTTTCCAAAGTGACCTTCGACCACATAAAGCACAGACTTCGGTAGCTCCAGTAACGATCCAAAAGACTTGCAGTCGCAAACAGAAGGACGGAACCCAGAATCCAGTAACTTGGTGAAAAGTAAAGTCGGGAGATGTGAACCAGCGTCATTGCACACGATTATAAACCATAAGTGCTCTGCCACCAGTACGGACAACTGATAGGAATTGTCCGCCTGTGTCGCGGTCCGCACGTAACTCTGTAGCTACAGCGACCTTTCTCCATTTACCCCAGAGTGTCAACTCGGGTACCCATTTCCTATAGGCTGGGTGAACCCCGGGAGCCGTCTGGTTTCGAACACCGACCGTGGCTGCAGCAAGTCGCAGCTGGATTTGAAAGCGAGTCTCCTATCGACTATGCTGGCGCGGCTCCCTACTAGTAATTTGGTGATTCCATCCTAATAAGTGAGTACCACATAATCTGCAAACACGCACGTAAACTGGCCGGATGTCGTGTGCAAGACTTCAGATGGGCAAACTACGGGCCGCGAGCATAAAATTGGCGCGCTGTGCACATTTCACTGGCCCTTAAGCTGGTATAAAATTACTATCTTCTCTGAAGAGACATATTTAGGAATATGTAGAACGGCTTCAGTAAGTGAGTATGTCTGACCACAGGCGGTAGTTAGGGATTAAAATACTGTATTGTCCCCCCCCCCCCCACACCATGATTTCCACCATGCTTTCAAGGCCAGATTGGTGATAATTTTACAATAGGCCCACCGACCAGGAATAGTTGCTCATCCCTGCTGTAGCACCATTGTTCCTACCAAATTGTGGTCAGTGGTCGATTCAAGCTGCCTTGTCCTCAACAGACTTGGTCACAGTGAAGCCCATAGTCAGTCCTGCAGTCGCTCATCTCGGCTAACGGCTCTGTGTCTTATTCTCTCTTCTTCCTCTTCTTCATCTTCTTCTTCTTCTTCTTCACTTCCTCTTTTACCGCTGTGGGTGTCGAGGGAGATATAAGGTTCTGTTTCTAGCTCTTCTAGCTGCCTCGACCATAGGCACATCGTGCTGTTGTAGAGTTTCTCTGATGTTATCCTTCCATCTTGTTCTTGGTCTACCCCGTGCTCTACGTCCTTCTTCTCTTTCCATGTATGCTTTGTATGGTATGGTGTCCCAATGCATTACTCTAAGTGGGCAAACCATTTCACTTGATGTCTTTCAGATACCGTTTGATCAGTCCGTTTATATCTCATTTTGATTTTTGTAGCGGTAAAAAATCCATTGCCGGCTTGCTAGGCCTGTCGCAACTTCACCAGAGCCCCGTTGGCCAGGACGTTTCGGGGTGACCCAGGGTGGCCTTCATGGCTACCGTAGCGGTCCCGTGGCACGAGGCCACACCATACTTCGCCCACACCTAGCAATCCCCTACTTTGTTCTTCTTCATCAATCCACTAAAAGCTCCTGGAATAAATCATGAGAGTACATTTGATGCATTTGCCGCTGATTCTTAACGGCCTTTAGAATAATCACCGACCGAGCAAGTGAAGTTTCAGAAACGCTCGCTCTGTCTACATCGATTAAGATTTTAGTCCCAAGCGGGAAAAAACAACAACAAAAAAGATAGAAGAAAGGACTGAGACATTAGGCCGGCATTTAGCAGCCCGTGTGAAATCTAGTAATGTGAATTACCTGAGCTTCACCGTCATCAGCTTTTATCCCCACCCTCCTCCTGTTATTTTACAGTCTTTCGCCCGATTTGGTTCCGCCCCACGTGATATGTGCGCGTGAAAATCCACGGCTGAATGAGCGCCTGGCCCGGGCCAGAAGCAGCCAGGTCAGAGGAAATGACACAAGTGACGTCTCGCAGGAAGGTCACGTGGCACGACCGTTGACAAGATGAAAGGTGTTAGCCACCAGACACGCTTGGTTAGATCGACATCGGCCAGGAGAATCTCGAAACTTTCAGTTGCTTTTGTGTCCCAGATAGAAGGCGAGTCGTTTGGAGCAACAGGGGAAATAGACGCAGCCATTGATTGGCATTAGGTAATTGCATTCACAAGAAGGAAAGAACAATCGAACGAATCAACCTCGTTTCAACTCCTTCTGCACCAATTAAGTCCACTAAAAGTATTGAAGGGAATCATATGTCCAAATGAAGCCACTGCGTTAAAGTCTAAAGAGATTTTGAATGTCTAAAAGAGATCTGGAAAGTCTAAAAGAGATCTGGAAAGTCTGACAGAGATCTGGAAAGTCTGAAAGAGATTTGAATAGTCTAAAAGATATTTAGAAAGTCTACAAGAGATTAGATAAACATAAAGCTTATGTCAGTTTTACACGATCAGTTACAGTAGATAAACAGAGGACGTCTCGGCGTTAACAATTTATGTCCCCGTGTGGGTTCCGGGGCTCATTGGGAGAAGGGGGGAGGGTAGAAATGCTTCCCCTACCAAGCATGTCGTAGGAGGCGACAAATTAGAGGGTGTTTTCTTTGAAGTCGGAATGCATTCTCCTGAGAGGCGAGGGACAAACAGTCCACATACCAACAAGCCAAATCTAAACAATGGATGTACACGCTTAACAAGTTATGGAACAAAACTAAAAGTTAGCACTTCGTTAACAAATGTCATCCCCTTGTGCAATGTAATTTTTCATTATTTAAAGCCCTACCCTGGCTTTTGCCGGGGGCCCTGAATATAGCTGGGCCACAATTGTGGCCATAACGGCTGAAAGGGGTTTTTGGGACCTCTCCACGGGTGATCGTCATCCGAAAAATGGCACATTGTGTCACCGGGTGTTTATCGCTTGTATGATGTCCTAGTGAGATACAACAAGCAAGCAAGACTAAAGTCCAGAAGTGGACGAACAGCCGGAGTTTTTCTCATTTCACGTCAGATGAACTCAAAGAAGAAGCCTTCTGGCTTCTACAGCTGTTTGAAACTGTGATGTTTAATCAACATCTTTAGTCTGTTGATTGATGACAAGTTTTTGTTGGTAACATGTTTCCTGTCGAACAGAGAGATTCCTATAGCTTATCCGTGATCTCTGTAACCAAATGTGGGATCTCTTGTCTCCCCTCCAGCATCTATCTCGTCTGTGAGGGTCTATGCTGTTGATCACATCCTTTTGTTAGTAGCTCTAGGTTTCAAAGACATGAGGTTACTAAAGTAATCTACTAGATACTTTTAGTATCTCAAATCTGGCACGTCAGAAATGTTGTTTGCTGCCAACTTGTGTCATTCATCTTTTTTTTAATTGTTTGTAAGCGCTTGTGCAAAATTCGGGTTGTTCGTCCATTTCTGCGTGTACAGCCGTTTTACTGGTTTATTTGTGTGCAGTTAAGTTGTTCCTTGCAGCTCTGGCAGATGCACTCCGACTTCGAAGGAAACCAAAATAAGTCGACTCCTACGACATGCTTGTTGTGGAGGCAGTGTGTCTGCTGTTGTTTTTCTCACAATAGAGCCCCGAAACCCACACGGAAAGCTGCCAACTTGTAAAAGACTCGAGACCAGGGGTGGACAAACTACGGTCTGCGCGCCAACACTGGCCCGCCGAGCAATGCTTACTGGCCCGCACTTCAATGGAATTGCTTGGGATGTTCCTTCAGCACAAAATTCTAGTGAAATATCCCGCTTTCGGCTCAAGATACCAATCGGGTGTCCCGTTTTCACATAAAGACATCATGGCCACCCTGACTAAGTATTATTTGTTCCCCTAACTGACAAGGCTGGTGATAGCTAGGTGATCTAAAGAACCACTATCTGAACATGTTCCCCTGACTCACGAGGCAGTTGATAGCTATGTGATCTAATTAACCACTATTCGAACATGTTCCCCTGACTCACAAGGCTGGTGATAGCTATGTGATCTAATTAACCACTATCCGAACACGTTCCCCTGACTCACAAGGCTGGTGATAGCTAGGTGATCTAAAGAACCACTATCCGAACATGTTTCCCTGACTCACAAGGCTGGTGATAGCTAGGTGATCTAAAGAACCACTATCCGAACATGTTCCCCTGACTCACAAGGCTGGTGATAGCTAGGTGATCTAAAGAACCACTATCCGAACATGTTTCCCTGACTCACAAGGCTGGTGAAAGCTAGGTGATCTAAAGAACCACTATCCGAACATGTTCCCCTGACTCACAAGGCTGGTGAAAGCTAGGTGATCTAAAGAACCACTATCCGAACATGTTCCCCTGACTCACGAGGCCGTTGATAGCTATGTGATCTAATTAACCACTATCCGAACATGTTTCTCTGACTCACAAGGCTGGTGAAAGCTAGGTGATCTAAAGAACCACTATCCGAACATGTTTCCCTGACTCACAAGGCTGGTGATAGCTAGGTGATCTAAAGAACCACTATTCGAACATGTTCCCCTGACTCACAAGGCTGGTGATAGCTATGTGATCTAAAGAACCACTATCCGAACATGTTTCCCTGACTCACAAGGCTGGTGATAGCTATGTGATCTAAAGAACCACTATCTGAACATGTTTCCCTGACTCACAAGGCTGGTGATAGCTAGGTGATCTAAAGAACCACTATCTGAACATGTTCCCCTTTCAGACCATTGTGTTATGCGATGCCCAGACACGACTGAAGGCCGTCAGATAGAGCGTTAAACGCTTCCTTTACAGACAAAATATGTTTACATGACAGATGATGAAAAGATGGAGAACATGGCTAGTTTGGTTAACTGGCATTGAAGAGAAACAAAAATCGGCGAAACATTGAGAATATCATTCGAGGAGAAGAACGCTTTTGATTTCATCTCTCGGCACGGCGCATGAAGAAAATAGTATGTGTTAAGTGGGAACTGCAACTGTGACAGGTCATGTTGAGGAATTAGTGTGTGTGTGTGTGTGTGTGTGTGTGAGTGTGTGAGCGTGCGCGCCTGTGTGTGTATATGTGTGTGTGTATGTGTGTGTGTGTGACATCCCCATCCCATACTGTCTTACCTCACCACCCCTTGTCTATTTGATCTAGCTTCTCCCAGTCTAACATCACCACCCCACCCCCATCTTCGCAGATCTATCCGACTTCTCCATCTCTGCTTTATCTGACCTTGCCTTTCTCGGTCCATCTAAATTATCCATCTCTACTCTACCTGACGTCATTACTTCCAGTCTATCCGACTACACTTCTCCTAGACTATCTGTCTATCGACCCTTAACAGACCAGCTTCTCTCACCTCACTACTCACAGTTTCCCCTACCTCTCCACTACAGTCTATCTGACCTCTACTGAAAGTCTATCAAATCTCTCCACTAACAGTTTCGATAATTCCACAAACCCAGTCTATCTACTAATCAATAACATTTGAAACAACCGATTTAACGTAATCTCATTTCCGGTGCCGCAGAATCATTGCCCTCGCCTCTACCTCATCATTTTGATGGAGAAACATCCTCCCAAGACAATCCAGACACAGGGGACGGCAAATCGGGCGGAAGAGGGCTCCCAGACCATCGGTTAAGTCGGGCAGTCACCTTGGGCAGACGTCCAAACTGGACAATTACATGTTCAAACCTTGCAAGAAGCCAGTCGCGTTTGTGAGAGGTTTCCGGACAGTTTGTGAGCCTCAGATGACCAGTGGTCAGTGGAAAGTGACGTGAGCTGACCGTTAAGATGATGGGACAAATAACAGGGCTCACGCTTGTGGTTACAGAAGCGGCAGGGATCTTGATCAGGAAATGGCATCCATCTACCGGCCGGTTACTCGCTTTGATTAGTCTAGAGGACTCGTGGGTGAGCGGGAAGAGTCCAGACAATGACTTTGGCCTCATAACGTTTGGCGCACATTGACGAGATCAAACATTGCCTAGAGGACACTCCAGTGGGAAGGTTACGATGTGATCTCTGTCCAGACAGGTCGGACATGTTGGCCAACAGTCACGATGAAGGTGAATTCAAAACAGAAAAAAATGTCGGACCAAAGAGGTTTAAAATATTATAGCATTTTGTTGTTGTTGATCATCCCCGGAGCTAAGGAAGAGAATGTGATGATGATGGATGGATAAGTAGAAGAAGAAAGAGGAGGGAGAGGATGAGGAGGAGGAAGAAGAAAAGAGCAAGATGGTGATGGTCATGATGATAATGATGAAGATGATGAAGTAGGATCAAAAAGGATAAGTTAGAGAAAGAGGAGGAGGGGTAGGAGGAGGAGACGAAGAAGTTGAGGTTACAATACATTTTATGAATTTAGAGACATTTTCCAGAGTTCAACGTAAACTATAACTATTGAAAGCTAATGTCAACAGAACGATCATAATTTACTGTAGCGCCCCTATTTGATGCCACTTGGGTTCCAGGCAGAAAGATTAAGCATTCATTAATCAACTTTCCTTTCCTTGTCAAAACATGAGCAAACAATGTCTCGGCAGTTCACAAAGGCATGAACATCTGTTCAAACAGCAGTTAGAAACGGCCTCGTATTCACACCTTCACAAAAGACCATCGGGTTTTTCAGCGACACCCTCCATGTTGGAAAAAAAAAAAAAAACAGCTTAAGAAGATGGCGCTGCAAGCAAACGGGAAGAGCCCGGGAAATTATCACTAATGTTTTCAAATAACTTAAGACCCATCATTTCCCGTTTTGTGTCAAAGTTATATGCCTTGGAAGCTCAGCTGAACACCCGACGTGCCTGAAGGCAATGCCTCGGGGTTGGTATCCGCAAATAGTCGTTACCTTCTGCTCCCTTCTAGTGATACAATTAAATAAATGTAGTTTTTCTAAAGTTATTTTCTGAATGCAGTCCTCGGATACGTTTTCAAACAAGGTTATTTTTTGCCATTGAAGAAACACAAACAAGGGCTAGTGGTCTCCCGGCAAATATTTGCCTCAATGGACTTGTCCTTTGACGGTGATACAGTGCAGGCTCCATAAGCCTGTGAGAGGACTAGACACAGGCTCACAGCCCCAGTGTGGCAGCAATAACAGAGTTGTCTTTTGTCCAAGGTTCCGCTCAGTGTGATTGCCTCCTGGGGTTGTCGGGTACTGCTCCTCCCAGATAGTTGCCACGAGAGGGCCTCAGTGAGTCTGTCAATGGGTGCGTATGAGTGTGTGTGGGTGTGTGTGTGTATATATATATATATATATATATATATATATATATATATATATATATGCGTCTCTGTGTGTGCGTGTGTGTTGTGGCTGTGTGTGTGAATGTGCGAATGCGCGGACCAGTTCGGAATCACCAACGGTGTGGGTTGATTCTACGAATTACAGCTGTTGGCGCCCCTACGCAGGCTCAGATCTCACATGTGTCTCTGAAGTCACGAGACGTGCTATTTTTTCACCTTTACGTTAATACGTTGCTTCCCGCCACGGTGGTCGCTCTGTCTGCCTGCTAGTCGACTTGCCTGTTCATCTGTATGCATGCTTGTCTGCATGCCTGTCTGTCTTTTGTATATGTGCCTGTCTATGTGTCTGTCCTTGTGTCTGTCTATATGTTTGTCTATTTGTCTGTCCATGTGTCTGTCTGTCTTGACCTGTCCAGCTATCTGTCCTTCTGCCTGTTCGCCTGTCTGTCTGTCTGTCTGTTTGTCTGTCTGTTTGATTATTTGTCTGTCCAAATCGCTTAGATCAACAGTCTATTCCTCTTTTCTTTCATCTCCCTTAACCTTTCCCTGTCTCCTCCTCTACCCATACCCTCATCCATTCATGTCTCCTCCTCTACCCATACCCTAATCCATTCATGTCTCCTCCTCTACCCATACCCTAATCCATCCCTGTCTCCTCCTCTACCCATACCCTAATCCATTCCTGTCTCCTCCTGTACCCATACCCTAATCAATTCATGTCTCCTCCTGTACCCATACCCTAATCCATCCCTGTCTCCTCCTCTACCCATACCCTAATCCATCCCTGTCTCCTCCTCTACCCATACCCTAATCCATCCCTGTCTCCTCCTCTACCCATACCCTAATCCATTCATGTCTCCTCCTCTACCCATACCCTAATCCATTCATGTCTCCTTCTCTACCCATACCCTAATCCATTCATGTCTCCTCCTCTACCCATACCCTAATCCATTCATGTCTCGTCCTCTACCCATACCCTAATCCATTCATGTCTCCTCCTCTACCCATACCCTAATCCATTCATGTCTCCTCCTCTACCCATACACCAATTTATTCATGTCTCCTCCTCTACCCATACTATAATCCATCCCTGTCTCCTCCTCTACCCATACTATAATCCATCCCTGTCTCCTCCTCTACCCATATCCTAATCCATCAATGTCTCCCCCTCTACCTACACCTTAATCCATCCCGCCTCCTCCTCTACCCATACCCTAATCCATTCATGTCTCCTCCTCTACCCATACCCTAATCCATCAATGTCTCCCCCTCTACCTATTCCTTAATCCATTCATGTCTCCTCCTCTACCCATACCCTAATCCATCCCTGTCTCCTCCTCTACCCATACCATAATCCATCAATGTCTCCTCCTCTACCCATACCCTAATCCATCAATGTCTCCTCCTCTACCCATACCCTAATCCACCCCTGCCTCCTCTTCTACCCATACCCTAATCCATTCCCGTCCCCTCCTCTACCCATACCCTAATCCATTCCTGTCCTCTCCTCTACCCACACCTTAATCCATTCATGTCTCCTCCTCTACCCATACCCTAATCCCTCAATGTCTACCCCTCTACCCATACCCTAATCCATTCATCTCCTCCTCTACCCATACCGTAATCCATCAATGTCTCCCCTCTACCCATACCTTAATCCATTTCTGTCTCCTTCTGTACCCATATCCTAATCTATCAATGTCTCCTCCTCTACCCACACCTTAATCCATCCTCGCCTCCTCCTCTACCCATACCCTAATCCATTCATGTCTCCTCCTCTACCCATACCCTAATCCATCAATGTCTCCCCCTCTACCTATACCTTAATCCATTCATGTCTCCTCCTCTACCCATACCCTAATCCATCCCTGTCTCCTCCTCTACCCATACCATAATCCATCAATGTCTCCTCCTCTACCCATACCCTAATCCATCAATGTCTGCTCCTCTACCCATACCCTAATCCACCCCTGCCTCCTCTTCTACCCATACCCTAATCCATTCCTGTCCCCTCCTCTACCCATACCCTAATCCATTCCTGTCCTCTCCTCTACCCACACCTTAATCCATTCATGTCTCCTCCTCTACCCATACCCTAATCCCTCAATGTCTACCCCTCTACCCATACCCTAATCCATTCATCTCCTCCTCTACCCATACCGTAATCCATCAATGTCTCCCCTCTACCCATACCTTAATCCATTCCTGTCTCCTTCTGTACCCATATCCTAATCTATCAATGTCTCCCCCTCTACCCATACCTTAATCCATTCCTGTCTCCTTCTGTACCCATATCCTAATCTATCAATGTCTCCCCCTCTACCCATACCTTAATCCATTCCTGTCTCCTCCTGTACCCATATCCTAATCTATCAATGTCACCCCTCTACCCATACCTTAATCCATCCCTGTCTCCTACTCTACCCATACCCTAATCCTTTCATGTCTCCTCCTCTACCCATACCCTAATCCATCCCTGTCTCCTCCTCTACCCATACCCTAATCCATCCATGTCTCCCCCCTCAACCCATACTCCCAAGTATTGCGATCGCAGAAAAAGCAGAAATGTAGTCACCACATGCTAGTGGGGTAATAGTAGTGTTACTGACGGTAATGGTTGTAAAACTGATGACTGTAATAGTGGTAGTGGTGGTAATAGTAGTGGTAGTAGCAGCAATAGTAGTGGTAGTGGTAGCAATAGTAGTGGTGGTAATAGTAGTGGTAGTGGTAGCAATAGTAGTGGTAGTGGTAGTGGTGGTAATAGTAGTGGTAGTGGTAGCAATAGTAGTGGTAGCAATAGTAGTGGTAGCAATTGTAGTGGTAGCAATAGTAGTGGTAGCAATAGTAGTGGTAGTGGTAGCAATAGTAGTGGTAGCAATAGTAGTGGTAGCAATAGTAGTGGTAGTGGCAGCAATAGAAGTGGTAGTGGCAGCAATAGTAGTGGTAATGGTAGCAATAATAGTGGTAGTGGTAGCAATAGTAGTGGTAGTGGTAGCAATAGTAGTGGTAGCAATAGTAGTGGTAGTGGTAGCAATAGTAGTGGTAGCAATAGTAGTAGTAGTGGTAGCAATAGTAGTGGTAGTTGTGGTAATAGTAGTGGTAGTGGTAGCAATAGTAGTGATAGTGGTAGCAATAGTAGTGATAGTGGTAGCAATAGTAGTGATAGAGGCAGCAATAGTAGTGGTAGTGGTAGCAATAGTAGTGGTAGTGGCAGCAATAGTAGTGGTAGTGGTGGTAATAGTAGTGCTAGTGGTGGTAATAGTAGTGGTAGTGGTAGCAATAGTAGTGATAGTGGCAGCAATAGTAGTGATAGTGGTAGCAATAGTAGTGGTAGTGGTAGCAATAGTAGTGGTAGTGGCCGCAATAGTAGAAACATTTATGGGGATGGTAGTGATAGTAGTGATGGTAATAGTGGTTGTAGTGGTGGTAACAGTGGTAATACTGATGGCGGCGGAAGTCATCGTAGTGGCGGTGGTGGTTTTGGTGGGAATTGTAGTAATGTGGTGATGTTTGTAATAGTAATATAGTAGTAGTAATAGTTGCAGCAGCAGTAGCAGTAGTAGTATCAGCAGCAGCAGAATTAGTAGCAGCAGCAGTAGTAACAGCAGCAGCAGAATTAGTAGCAAGAGCAGTAGCAGTAGTTGTAACAGCAGCAGCAGAATTAGTATTAGCAGCAGCAGCAGTAGTAGTAGTAGCAGTAGTAACAGCAGCAGCAGAAGTAGTATTAGCAGCATCTGCAGTAGTAGTAGCAGCAGCATTAATAAGTACAGCAGCAGGAATAGTAGTAGTAGTAGCAGTAGCAGTAGTTGTAGTAGCAGTAGTAGTAGCAGCAGCAGCAGAAGTTGTAGCAGCAGTAGTTGAAGCAGCAGCAGTAATAGTAGCAACAGCAGCAGCAGTAATAGTAGCAACAGCAGCAGCATTAGTATGAGCAGCAGCAGTAATAATAATAGTACTAGCAGCAGAAGCAGAATTAGCAATAGTAGTAGTAATAGTATTAGCAGCAGCAACAGTAGAAGTAGCAGTAGCAGCAGCAGCAGTAGCAGCAGCAGTAGCAGCAGCAGTAGTAGTAGCAGCAGCAGTAGCAGCAGCAATACTAGTAGCAGCAGCAGTAGCAGCAGCAATACTAGTAGTAGTAGTAGTAGCAATAGTAGTAGAAGTTGTAGTAGCAGAAGTAGTAGTAGCAGCAGCATTAGTAAGTGCAGCAGCAGGAATAGTAGTAGTGGTAGAAGTAGTAGCATTAGCAGGAGCAGTAATTTTAGCAACAGCAGCAGCATTAGTATGAGCAGCAGCAGTAGTAATAGTAGTAGTAGTAGCAGCAGTAATAGTAGTAGTAGTAACAGCAGCAGCAGAAGTAGAAATAGTAGTAGTAGTGGTATTAGCAGTAGCAACAGTAGAAGTAGCAGCAGCAGCAGCAGCAGTAGAAGTAGCAAAAGCTCCTGCATTAGTAGAAGCAGCAACAGTAGTAATAATAGCAGTGACGAGGGTACACCATCACCAGAACGCCGAGAACACAGAAACAATATAGAATACATATTTAAATGTTTGGACTGTCTCCCTGTTTGCGAGGCTGTACGTGTGACGGCACGACACTTTTAAAATCCAGTAACGTGAGTCTCTCTCTCTCTCTCTCTTTCTCCCTCTCTCTCTCTCTTTCTCCCTCTCTCTCTCTCTCTCTCTCTTTCTCTCTCTCTCTTTCTCTCTCTCTCTTTCTCCCTCTCTCTCTCTTTCTCTATCTCTCTCTTTCTCCCTCTCTCTCTCTTTCTCTCTCTCTCTCTCTCTCTCTCTCTCTCTCTCTCTCTCTCTCTCGGCCTAACGCCGTATTTTGACAATTCAGTAACACGAGAGACACATTGAAATATGCAGATTTGAACGCCACACACACTGTCCCAAAGATGAGAGCTTTAGAACATCCCGCCCGCTCTTCAGGCACTAGGAGAGAGCAGCTACTCGCCGAGGCACACAATCTAATATCCGCTCGGGTGATACCCCTCGGCACCGAGTGATCACGGAATGAAATCAAGTGACAAGAACAGGTCGCCGAGATCATTGATATCTGGAACCCCCCGAAAGACAAAAATAATGACCTGGCCATCGGAATCTGCCGGCCCAGCATGCACGTCTGATCCGTGTGCTCTAATGGAAGGCTAATTTGCTCTAACACATGTCAAAGACCATGACATCCTCATCCCTTGGAGAGGGCCGGGGTTTATCTCACTACATTGATTCCAGCCACCAAGATGTCTCCCAGCCGTCAGCGACAAATGACACACTGGCAATCGTCGCCTCGCCATTAATTGGAATTCTGTCACCCGGGCCAGGTTTCCCTCACGCTGGGTGCCTCGTTAATTTCCTGGTTTGGGCAAATCAAGGGAAGGTCCAAATCATGGGAAGAGCCAAATATAAGAACAGAGGCTGGATTCGTCTCCACTTTACGAGGAAAGAAGGGAATCGATTCATTTGGTGTCAGTTATAAGGAAAAGGTGCCTATACCGAGCCACTCACTATATTGTCGATCAATCAATCAGGTGCCGTCTTCACAATGAATGTTGGCTGCAATGGATCTCCAACAAGCCCTGTCTCTTGCCCTTGATGTACACTCACTCATACTGCTGTTCGTCCATCTCTTGATGTTGTCCTCCCACTTGTAACGCTGTCTGCCTTTTGCTCCACTACCTTGATTCTTTCCCTCTAGGATGATCTTTACAATACTGTTATGTCTTTTAATGTGGCCAAAATATTTCACTTGTCTCTTTTTTTTTTCCACCTAGCAACTCTCTTTTCATTCCCAATTTCCTCAGTACCTCTGAATTTGATAGCTTTTGTTTCCATGAAATACGACCTAATCTTCTGTATATCCACATCTCTAAAGAATTGATACGATTTTCCAGTTGTTTGTTCATTGTCCAAGTCTCTGTGCCATACAGTAAGGTTGAGAATACATAACATTTGACAATTCTCATTTTTAATGTATTGCTTATTTCTCTTGATGTCAGTAACTTTTGCATGTTGTTGAAAATGTCACTATATTGTACAGACGACTAGATCACACCCCACCCCCTTTCTCCCCACTGCATTTATTTGACCCCCAAACAGAGTGTATTCAACAAAAATTGTTGCAGTGTTGGTTCCAGGGCCCCATTGGGAGGGAGATAGACCCACAGCCTCTAACAAGCTTGTCGTAAAAGTCCACTAATTGGGGGTGTTTTCTTCAAATCAGAGAAAATGTAACTCGGAAGCGATGAAGCAACAATCTGCATACAAATAACCGACATCTTTAAACCGGGCGTGCACGCAAAACTCGAGTACTGGAACAAGAGATGGACGAACAACCAGAACTTTCCTCCGGAGCCTAGAGCCAAACAACATACTAATTACTTATGATGACAACTTTCCCTCCTCCTCCACCATTTACCTCAGCGAGGTGTTGTGCGGAGATGTAAGGATCGTTTGTGCGCTTTTCCCAGTGCATTCTACAAGTTGGTGTTTATTTCTGTTAGGCTGCTCCTGACGATGTCGCTCCATCTCTTGTGTGGTCTTCCCCTTGCTGTGTGTTCATTATGATAGTGGTGATGGTAACAACGATCCTGACAGCCCATGTTCTAATTGTGGAAGACTTTTCTTAACGCGGGCGGGTCTCGCTAGTCACACTCGTCATCTCCATGGACTGTGAGACCCATACCTCCTTCTAGCACAGTATAACACTATCATCTGGACATATGGAAACGTGCTAACCTCAACCGTCTCTTTACTGTACTTGTCTTTGCTGTACTTATTTTAAGTGCACCTTTTTTTTTAAACTGTACTTCTCTTTATGCTACTTCTCTTTACTGTTCTTCTCTTTTACATCACTTTTTTTACGGTACTTTTCTTTTGCTTTACTGCTCTCTACTCTTCTTGCCAATCAGTATATTTATAGCCCCTGTCTAGTCTGTGTGACCACATGAAATCATCAGACAAGAGACTCAAGACTTTGGCTTCCACGGAACTGCCGATACTCGATAGATTTTACTGCTGAAGTATCCAAGATGAACGATTACGAAGTATCGATTACTCCCAGTCTGACAATCAAAGAATAGAAGTGCCGGGTAGGGAGGCTGGGGTGGTAGAATTGGGGGGGGGGGGGGGTGTTCGGCCGTGATTCGGTGTTCTCAGAGTTAATTTACTCGGCAATCAGACAAACCAGGCAGTTTGAAAACACGCGAGATGGACACTGGGAGGCAGGATGAAACCAAGTAGAAACTGGTAGAATGATGGGAGTAATGGAATTAGCGAAGTGTAGTGTGTGTTTGTGCGTGCGTGTGTGTAAGCGAATGAGACAGAGAGAAGCAGGGTAAGGAGTTGATGAAGGATGAAGGGAGGGGAGGTAAGTAGGAAGAAAATAAGAAACATGAGGTGATGAAAACCGGTCTTCCGATCAATATTGAGGATTGGCAGGTTTACTTTTTTTAGTCGTGGCAAGTTTTTTTTTGTGTGGCAATAGTTGGCCTTAAAAGTTTCCCTTGTATGTAGACTGAAAGGATATAGTTTCGTCGCCCAGCTACTCGACTGATTGCCTGACGCGATACTGTGAGCTGCGGATTTCAGTTGCAATGCTTTTCGACCCCGCCCAACATGGTTTATTTTGTGTGAACTGTGGACTATTGACAGGAAACTAACTGGTGGTACCTTAGGTGATTAATCACGTGTGCAACTACTGATCTGTTGTAATTTCTGCCTGCATTGCTGATGATCTGCGTTTCTCGTGTCGGGCTGACTGTGTTGGCACTTCCGATGGCTGCCTTATGCATTTAATGCATATGTATGAGGTTTGAACAACGGATCAACATCATGGCACACGGGTAGTAACCCACACGTGCTCTGTCCTTCTTCTAACTCAAGTCTGAGTGCCCAGAAATTCAGCACAGTGCACAGGCTTTGGTAGATTTTTTCTCAGAATTTTGCCCGGGCAGCGCCGTTAGGCTACTCTTTTCGATTTCCGCCTGCCAAGGAATTTTTTACGTGCACAGAAATGCACACGGGCGTCCGATCTCACTACCCAGAGACCAGGGGGAATTACTAGTAGTCCACGTCCACGTGAAAAAATCCAAGCCCTTATCGGGGATTGAACCCGGAACCTCTAGTGCTCGTGTGTTTGCTGAGACTGCAGTCTGTGTCCGTTTTGTTTTTAACAAGAGACAATGATGGAGATTTTGTGTGGTTTTGGTTGGCAGAGGAACGGGTCAACCATGTGGTGATCTGTTTGCAATGAGGCTGGATCTGTGATTACCTAATTACTTGATTACCAGACAGGTGTACAAATAATAAGGAATGCAGGCAGACAGTCGGGCGGACGGAGAGACGGACCGAACGACATAGGGAGAGCGTGAGAGGGAGAGCGTGAGAGTGAGAGAGACAGAGAAAGAGAAAAACAGTATACAATGAAAAGTCTCATGAGGACATACGCAGACGACATCAACTCGCAGAACATTTCCTAAAGACTTCTGTTTTTGCCAGACTGGCTTTCTCGGCCGACCATCAGTGAAAGCCACAGGCTGGCCAGGAATCCCACGAGAACCAACTATTGAGCAGGCTGTGTACGAACTTGACGACAAAAGCCTAAAAATCTGGTAATGAGAAAAATAGGATAGAAGCCCAGTGTAGCAGTTGTGTAGACCCGGAGATCTGGTTATAGATGTTTTTCTCTTATTGCTTCGAGGGAATAGAGCCGATAAATACACACGTGAATCTAGTTTATATACTTTGCTGGGACGATAGCATGAATACAGCTGTGTAAACACAAAGATGATCGATCTTCTTCTTCTTGTCCTTGTTCTTCTTTTCCCCCTTCTCCACCACCACCACCCCCACTATTAGCATCTTCTCCTCCTGTTAGTGCGGCTGCTACTGCTGTTGCATCTTTCTTCTTCTTTTTCTTCTTCTTCTTCTTCTTCTTCTTCTTCTTCTTCTTCTTCTGTTGCTGCTGCTGTTGTTGCTGCTTTGTCTCTTTGCAGACAGCTGGAGCGTTGTGTTGTGGTTTACACATACACTGCGATATCTACACACACTCACTGTGTTATGATAACAAAACATAACATCCGATGTCACACAACTTTTAATTTTTTGACTTTTACGTGGCGATTAGTCTATTCCACATTTCCCATTTTTTCACCACCCACTCCCTCCCCCGCCCCGCCCCCCCCCCCCCCGGCCCACCACATCACTGACTCCAATGGAAGCTCAGAAGCCATAAGGAGACTCAGTGTATTCAACTCTGTACTCAGGTCTTGAAACACCTTCAGGAGTGATTCTGTTGGCTGGCTCTTATCTCCACTGACAAGTTGCCCCAAAGATTAAATCACCATCTGCTGAGAATTCATCAGCACTAACCCGTTCAGGGAGGAGCTCATGTGGCCAAACAGGTAGCATCCCAAACCGGATGCAGTCTCATTTTAACAGAGATTTGTGCGCTATTTCTCAGCAAAGAAATCACCCCCCGCCATATTGGGCCGGGATCATATATAATCCACGGAGATCATAACCTGGCGGTTTTGTGGCCCAGTCTTTCTCTCTCCGGACATGTCGTGTGGCTGCAAGTTTGTTACGTAAGCTGGTCATTGAAAGGACGTCATTTAACCATGGGTGTCAATGTGTGAGTGAGTATAAATGTGTGGTGTGAGTGAGTGTTTGTGAGTGCGTGAGTGTTCATGTGAGTGTCCAAATCATGAGAAGAGCCAAACGTGAATGTGTGCGTGTAGGTAAGTATTACATACGTGAATGTGTGCGTGTAGGTGAGTATTACATACGTGAATGTGTGCGTGTAGGTGAGTATTACATACGTGTGAGTGAATATGTACGTACGTGTCAGTGTGTATTAGTGCATGAGTGCTTTGAGCATGTATGTGTGTGTGTGTGTGTGTGTGTGTGAGTTGGACGCAGGGGTGCTAACCTACAGATGGCGGTGACCCAAGAGAAGCCACATCATGGGTCAAGACACACGTGCACCGGTTCAGTCATCCATAGAAACTGCTACGCTACCGAGGACCTGGTGAACGCAGACTGTCGCTTCCTTCGAAGTCGGAGTGCATCCGCCAGAGAGGCAAGGAACCAGCAGTCTGCATAGAAATAAGCCAGCTATGTAAAACAGATGTGTAAGCAAGTCTCAAATGCCGGAAGAAACAAACTATCTTTCAGCCGGTGAACTATATTACGTGGAGCAGAAGAAGAAGAAGAAAGAGAAGAAGAAGATGATGAAAAATAAGACGAGGAGCAAGGAGGGACGGATGTGACAAGAAGAAGAGGATATGGACAAGGTTAAAGGTCAAACGTAAAGTCGGGAGATATGCACCAGCGTCACTGCACACGGTTATAAACTATAAGTGCTCTGCCACCAGTACGGACAGCTGATAAGAAACTGTCCACCTGTGTCGCCGTCCGCACGTAACTCCGTAGCTACAGTGACTTTCCTCCATTTACCCCAGAGTGTTCAACTTTGGTACCTATTTCCTAGAGGCTGGGTGAACCCCTGGAGCTGCCCGGTTTCGAACACCGGCCGTGTGCTGCAGTTGGATTCGAAAGCGAGTCTCCTATCGACTGCACTAACGCTGCACCCAGGATTTTGATGATGGTGATGATGAAGGAAAAGAAGAGGGAAAGGAGGACCAGTAGGAGAGGAAAAAGAAGTTTGAGAATAAGAGGGAGGGAAAAGAACGTGCAAGGAGAAGACTGGGAATAGTAAAAAAGAACAGTTAAAAAAAAAAAAGAAGAAAGTTTAAAGTCAATAAACAATGGAAAATGATGATTCTGATATTAAGGAAATACTTAATGGTCTTTGCACAATAAAGAACAACAACAACAGACTAAGCAAATACAGCCTGGCTGCTGTGGACACAACAGCTGTCGCATCTGGCTTAGCTAGACCTGATAAAGCTGTTCTCTCCGCGCCCATTGTTTGGCTGTAAAAATGTCCCTAAGAAGGAAAGCCAAATCTAAAAAGCTATTAACCAAATCTCCAATCTTTCCTTACACAATAAACACACGTTCTCAGTTGCCTTTACTGGGCGACCGTTGTAAATATACATCAGTAATTGGTCTATTAAGTAACACTTGAAGAATCATTTCTGTTTTCTCACTTTTTTGATGGGCATTACCCGAGAGTAACTAATCTTGATGAGAATATGCCAAAATAATATTAGTGCAATTACACAAACCGGTTATGTTTAACCACAATTCATTGATTACGCATAAGTTAACCATGTGTTGTGTGGTTACAGGCTGGGAAAGAGAAGGGGGGGGGGGGGGTGTGGTGGATATTTAACTCTTCATGCCCTACGAAACCTACACTGTGTGATTAACCCTGCACCCTGAACAGCGGCAAGGCCTAATCGGCGCTCACATTTTTAATTCTTCTATTGTCAAAATCTACTTATGCCGCTAGGTGTCGCAGTTGATCAGACGATCGGCAGCCGAGCAGAGGCGCGCTCGGTCGCTTGATATGCCGTGATGTTATGCAGTCTCGAGGTGTCAGTTACTCCTTCAATCCATATTCTTCTCGGTCTTCCCCTGCCTCTTGGTGTTTCAATTTTCAGGTTGTACACTCTTGCTGCTGGCATCGTTGGTTTTATTCTCATTATATGACCAAACCATTTCATTCGTTGTTTCTCAATAAATTTGACGATAGGTGTTGTTTTAACAGTTCTTGTGATCATGTGTCTCACTCAATCTCTTCTGGTTTTATTCACAACCACTCTCATACATCTCATCTCACAGGTGGTTAGTTTTCTTACGTGTTTCCTTGTCAATGTCCAAGTGGACACTCCGAACCGTAAAGTCGGTATCAATAATGTATTTATATTTTGTCCTGTTGTCTCTATTGGGATAGCAGAGTCTTTAAAAACTGGAGCAAGCTGGTACGTGACATTGTTGGCTTGCTGGATTCTCATTTCTATCTCCCTGTTTATTTTACTTGGTATGTTTTTACTGTTTAAGGTTTAACTAAACAATTTTACGTTTAGTAGTTTGCCATTGCTGTCTTAACTATAATGTCTCAAAACCACTGTCGTAAACAACGCAAGGTGATCTACTGTCAAATCGCCCGCATCAGGAATCGAGCCAGGCACCCTGGAATTACAAAACGAATTTTTACTGCTTGATCTACAGACGCTGCCCATAGACAGACAAAGTTCTTTTGAGTTTTATCTTAGTAACCACTGGGGACCCAGGGAAATAAGATTTTGTCTGAGAATGGCTGCAAGAGTGGCCAGAAGAGTTAACAATCAGGAATGAGGTCACAAGAGAAAACGTCGGCAAGTAACCAGTTCTAAATTACATACAAAGACAGCTAATCAAACGGTTTGCTCATCTAGAGATGAGCCTCATGACGATTTGAGGCATAGACTAAAAGATAAGAAGGACGTAGATCACGAGGTAGACCAAGAACACCATGGAATGATAACATCAAAGAAACTCTACAACAGCACGACGTGTCTATTGTCGAGGTTGCCAGAAGAGCAAACAGCAGAATCTGATATCTGCCTCCACCAGAAGCGCTAAAAGAGGAAGTCAAGAAGAAGAAGAAGACAAAAGGTGCACGTCTGTGTGTCAAAAGTGCTGTTAAACTGTCTCTGTGTCCATGTATTGAACTACGGGTGTATCACATTTGTGGGCAGTAATTGACTTCAGTCTGTCAATGTCTAACCCAGATATGCAAATGCAATTTTTGCATATGCTGATCTATTCCAATCCCTCCAGTTGTGGTAACACGTGTTTGTCGCGTGGGGGGTTGAGTATGTCTGGTCCTGCTCTTTCAAACATCCTGAAGATCGTCAAATCACCCCCCCCCCTCCCCCAACATACACACACACACCCACACCCCCCCCACACACACACACACACACACACACACACACACACACACACACACCAAACATTCGCCCGAGCTGACAAGCCACAATTAATAAACTAGAAACGCGACCCTTCAAGCGCTGATTTCAATATCTTATCAGTGGGCCAGGTTTGCACACAACAAGTAACATCTTGATAATTTGTTGATTGCCCGGCAGCTTAACGGACAAATCCATTTGTGTGTCGGTTGATATCATTTGCCAGCTTGTCACAGCCGTTGATAGAAACGCCGGGATTAACCTATGTACGGCTGTCCCTGCTGATTTGGTTTTTTTTTTTTTTTTTGCATATTTTTATTTTTATTTTTTATCTAATTATCTCTCTCTCTCTCTGTGTGTGTGTGTGTGTGTGTGCGTGCATGTGTGTGCGTGTGTGTGTGTGTACGCGCGCACGCAGTTTGTGATACGTCCTGTCGCTTTTGTAAGTTAGCTGTAGATAACTTTTCAAATTTGTGTTTGATGTTTTCATTAAATTATCAGTTCTTTATTTGTTTCTTTATGCATGTCTGTCTGTCTACCTTCTCTGCGTGTCTGTCTCTTTTGTTCTGTTTATGTCTATCTATACGTCTTTTGTCCCATGTCAACGCCTGTTATCTTACACACTCTCTCATTCTGATTTTCTGTCCTATTCTCTCTCTATACTTTCTTTTTTTCCTCACTCCCTCCCTTCTTTTCGTTATATCCGTCACCATCTCACTCTGCACTGTTACTGTGTCTCCTTATCCGAACTTTGTTCCCTCCGTCTGTCTGTCTATCTGTCTCTCTAGGCCCCATTGTAGACATGATTCACCTGGGAGCTTACGTGAACTTGAATGTGTCTGTCTATCCGTCTCTCCCGTACCCCCCACCCCTCCCGTCTCTCTCATCTCTTTCTCCTCTCTCCCTCTCATATATATATATATATATATATATATATATATATATATATATCTACCGCTCTCATGTGTATCTCTCTCTCTTTCTCTCATCTCTTTATCTTTCTCTCGTACTATTGCTCAACAAAACAGACAATAAACAAGTGGCTTCCTGGATCTCAGACATATGGCCCCTGGGAGTGAAGATCAAAGGACCAGCAAACAATAACGGACATGGTGGAGACAAGCCACGCAAGATCTACCCGACCATAAACCACACAGATCATATATAACCACGTCTCTATACAAACACTTTCAGACAAGGGTATCTACTCTCACGAACACTTGTAGACAAGGACAGCTACTCTTATAAACTTTTTTTAATGGCCAAACCGCAATTTCTTACATAATAAAACATACCTAGAGAGGATTCAGCCTGGAAGCCATATTTTTCGTGGAGTGTGTATGTGGGGGGAAAAGGGGTGGGGGGGGGGTGGAGTGGGGGGTCTCAATATTGCAACTACTCTGACACATCGTTCTCGTAAAAGGACACAACAGGAGTAATATAAATAAAGGAATGAAGAGGCCAATATCCGGGCAATTCTTTGTTAGGCTGTTGATCTATGAGCACTTGAGATCTGCCAGCGTCTATTCAAGTGGTTCTCACACTATGTGTGCTGGTGGCCCTTGTAATTACTTTAAGGTGTATTAAAACTTCAACATTGCGTTCAAACAGTTTGGCCAACTACTCCATGTACTTTACTGAATAAACATCTCTCTTGTATTTGTGGATGTGAAGTTGCATCAATCAGCAACTACTCCATGTACTTTACTGAATAAACATCTCTCTTGTATTTGTGGATGTGAAGTTGCATCAATCAGCAACAATCACCAACAATCAGCATCCAACGGCCAAATGGAAGCAAAAGTCAAGTAAAAGACCCTTCTCCACGCTTAGGTTAGACCTAGATTGTATAAATCAGTTGGCACTGGGTGGGGATGTGATCAACATGGCGCCGGCCGTCTTGACTTCCCGGGAATGTATCTAATACTTATTTAAGGCTGGGTCCACCTGGGAGCTGAGGAAACGTGACCACCAATGTCTGGGTAATTCAGACCTGAACCAGCGACCTTCACATCCGCAAGCCAGCGTCTAGCGCTACACAATGGTGGCTCCAAACAGCAAAATAATAACCACAAAAATAACCAATGCCTCCTGGGAAGTTGGCTGTCTCGGGAGTGGTTGAAAGTGGCCATCTTTAACAGTGAACTGAATAGCATTGAACTGTGGTTGGCGTCTGTGCGATGATATACTTAGCGAACAAATTTCCAGTACAGTCTATCTCAGATAGAATCTCGTATACAGTTGTGAACATCTCGGATAGAATCTCCAATACAGTTGTTGTGAATATCTCGGATAGAATCTCCAATACAGTTGTTGTGAATATCTCGGATAGAATCTCCAATACAGTTGTTGTTAACATCTCAGATAGAATCTCCAATACAGTTGTTGTTAACATCTCAGATAGAATCTCCAATACAGTTGTTGTTAACATCTCAGATAGAATCTCCAATACAGTTGTGAACATCTCGGATAGAATCTCCAATATAGTTGTGAATATCTCGGACAGATTCTCCAATACAGTTGTAGTGAACATCTCAGATATAATCTCCAATACAGTTGTGAACATCTCAGATAGAATCTCCAATACAATTGTGAACATCTCGGATAGAATCTCCAATACAGTTGTGAATATCTCGGACAGAATCTCCAATACAGTTGTTGTGAATATCTCGGATAGAATCTCCAATACAGTTGTTGTGAACATCTCAGATAGAATCTCCAATATAGTTGTGAACATCTAGGATAGAATCTCCAATACAGTTGTGAATATCTCGGATAAAATCTCCATTATAGTTGTGAACATATCGGATAGAATCTCCAATACAGTTGTGAACATCTTGGATAGAATCTCCAATATAGTTGTTGTGAACATCTCGGATAGAATCTCCAATACAGTTGTGAACATCTCGGATAGAATCTCCAATACAGCTGTTGTCAACATTTCGGATAGAATCTCCAATACAGTTGTTGTGAACATCTCGGATAGACAAGAGTGTAAGGAAGATTCTTATAAAGGTATTACCTCACAAAGAACTACTTACCCTCATCAAAAAGAGAATACAGTTTCTGGCCAAATGTTACAGGGGGAAAGCTGAAGTACATCGTAACAATAGAACAGCTGGGGGGGGGGGGAGAGAGAGAACAAAAGCGAAGACAATAGACAATTTGGCACCATGGCATTGATGTTAATCAGTATCAAAAATGATTGAAATAACACGAGACAGAAGGATGTGGACATACATGACTACCAGCGAATTACAGCGTGGATTATATATAGACTGAGATTTCCATTAGAAAACATGTATACGATAAGTCCATGGTCAAAACGGACAGAAGACAGTCAAGATAAACCTCTCTAGAACTGCATATTGAGCGATTAACACCGGGTGGCTAGAAGAGCCGCTATTCTTATCCCTCAGGTACAAATGCCATAAACTGGTGCAACAAGATGGCAGCAGAGTTATACTGGAGCACACGAATGTTCCGGAGTAACTAAGGCAGTAGGGCTGAGTTGGGTAGCCAAAAGAGCACGAAGCAGAACCTGATATCTTCCCAGACTTCCCAGGATGTAGAAGAGAAAGTAAAAAAGTACTCTCTATTGCTTTGCAAGAGCATATAACTCTCCTTTTTGACGAGAAATTTCCCTAGACTTGCAAGAGTTACCGGGAACTGCTGACACCGTGAGGAACTTAGATTCAAATATCTATCTTCCGAACCGTGAATCAAACCCGTTTCCCATAGGGCGCTAATCTGTCGACCCCGCTCCGGGACCTCGGTAGATTACCGGGCTTTCGGTGAATCGGCCAGGACACAAATCTGCCTCTACTTTGTGCAGGTCATACCTGATATCTTTCTGGGTACTTCTGATAGGATTAAGCCAGATTTCATCAGATTTGAAGGCTAAGAAGCAGACGGCAACAAAAGGCCCAAGATCATGAAAAGGCGGGGGAAGGGTTCGGTGAACAAACGAACCAGAGAACAGACAAGTCAGGGGTTTTAGCAAGTAATTAATGCAAAGCTGGGATAAAGGGATATCAACGACAAACTGGCAGACACACTTGTGTGTCACAGTTACTGTCAGTAACCAGAGGTTTTAAAAAAGTCGACGCGTTGAAGCTTTTGGCCAAAAGATGCTAGTACCCAACTTCAGCAGGTGACAGGTAATTTTATGATTACTAAACCGGCTGCCTTTACTTCCCGTGATTTCTTTTCTTCAGGCCCCATTGAAGACTCGATTGACCAGGGAGCTGCTTACATCAACTTTTCAAGACTAACCATATCGATCGAGGTTCGAACCCATTCAAGCAGGACACTGCGCTGTCGTAGCTACAGCTACTGTGGGTAATTTACTCTGCTGGGTGGACACACCACGTCTGTCCTCTCCGCGCTGCTACCCGAAGTTTTGACTACTCCTGTGACTTTAAGAGTTGTTTCTGGAAAGGCAAACCAACAGGATAAATCATATATACCCTGTTCAACCTCGAAGCAACCATGAGAAGGCCGATAGACGTGCCCAGAAGAGACACAATCAGTAATGGGGACAGAGGCGAAAGATTCAACACTGAACAAATTCTAAAGTACACACCTAGACAGCAAATCAAATGATTTGCCCACTTAAAGGGAATGTCTTGTGATGCCAGACCATACAAGGAGAGGGACGTAAAAAACAAGGCAGACCAAGAACATGACGGAAAGATAACATCCGAGAAACTCTACAAAAGCCCGATGTGTCTGTGGTCAGGGCGGCAAAAAGAGCCAGAAACAGAACCCTGGACACTAGCAGTGGTGTGTGAGACATGGACAATGAGTGGACAGACAGCGGTGTGCGAGACATGTACAGTGAGTTGACAAACAGCGTTGTATGAGATATGGACAATAAGTGGACAAACAGCGTTGTATGAGACATGGACAGTGAGTGGTCAGACAGCGGTGTGTGAGACATGGACAATGAGTGGGCAGACAGTGCTGTGTGAGACATGGACAGTGAGTGGTCAGAAAGCAGTGTGTGAGACATGGACAATGAGTGGGCAGACAGTGGTGTGTGAGACATGGACAGTGAGTGGTCAGACAGTGCTGTGTGAGATATGGACAGTGAGTGGTCAGACAGTGGTGTGTGAGACATGGACAGTGAGTGGTCAGACAGTGGTGTGTGAGACATGGACAGTGAGTGGTCAGACAGTGGTGTGTGAGACATGGACAGTGTGTGGACAGACAGCGGTGTGTGAGACATGAACAATGAATGGACAGACAGTGGTGTGTGAGACATGGACAGTGAGTGGACAGACAGTGGTGTGTGAGACATGGACAGTGAGTGGGCAGACAGCGGTGTGTGAGACATGGACAGTGAGTGGGCAGACAGCGGTGTGTGAGACATGGACAGTGAGTGGACAGACAGCGGTGTGTGAGACATGGACAATGAGTGGGCAGAGAGCGGTGTGTGAGACATGGACAGTGAGTGGTCAGACAGTGGTGTGTGAGACATGGACAGTGAGTGGTCAGACAGTGGTGTGTGAGACATGGACAGTGAGTGGTCAGACAGTGGTGTGTGAGACATGGACAGTAAGTGGGCAGACAGCGGTGTGTGAGACATGGACAGTGAGTGGTCAGACAGCGGTGTGTGAGACATGGACAATGAGTGGTCAGACAGCGGTGTGTGAGACATGGACAGTGAGTGGGCAGACAGCGGTGTGTGAGACATGAACAGTGAGTGGTCAGACAGTGGTGTGTGAGACATGAACAATGAGTGGTCAGACAGCGGTGTGTGAGACATGGACAGTGAGTGGGCAGACAGCAGTGTGTGAGACATGGACAGTGAGTGGGCAGACAGCGGTGTGTGAAACAAGAACAGTGAGTGGACAGACAGCGGTGTGTGAGACATGAACAGTGAGTGGACAGACAGCGGTGTGTGAGACATGAACAGTGAGTGGACAGACAGCGGTATGTGAAACATGAACAGTGAGTGGACAGACAGCGGTGTATGAGACATGAACAATGAGTGGTCAGACAGCGGTGTGTGAGACATGGACAATGAGTGGTCAGAAAGTGGTGTGTGAGACATGGACAGTGAGTGGGCAGACAGCGGTGTGTGAGACATGGACAATGAGTGGACAGACAGAGAAACATCTACTGTCAGCGGCGATGTGATTGTCCAGAAGAAGGCAGCCAAGATCTTGAGGTGTTGGTACAAGTGAGATAATCATCCTTGAGACAGAGGGAAGTCAGACACTGATTAGGGAAATGAGAAATCGCCAATCGGTGCCTTTTGGACACGCTATAGAAGGGTTGGATTCTAGAAGTTGGTAACGACTGACAAGATGTGTGTAACGACAGCAAGGCGAATGCTCAGAGATAAATACCAGGACGACTTGGCCATATAGATGGGGAGAGATAAGAACACTTACCTGATCCGTGATTCTGGTGACCGTTTGGGATTGCCAATCATGCCACCTTATCGACACAGCACATGATGATGATGATGAACTTGTAGACCTGTGCAGATAAGGACTTGTGTACTGACCAAGGTCAAGTTAGTTCTTCGATCAGTTTGTGGACTTTTTAAAGAACAGTATGAACTTTTTTGTGCGACTCCGTAGCATAGAGGTTAGTGAACGCGGTCAACAATAATATGATCCTAGAGATCTGGGGTTAGTTCCCCGCGGTGCGTGGTTAAAAAAAAAATAGGACAATCTCGTGGCTGCATACAATGGTATGAGAGTTGGACCTGTGAAAGAGACTCGGTAAGATATCAGTGGTACACTTAGCCAACCTTCCTTATGAAGTGGGCACATTATTCTATGAAAGCTGTTGACACTAGACTTTGTAGTTGTTAAGTTAGATTGTCTTCTGGACTGTATCTGTACATTTGTTTTCAACTTTGTTATTGTTGTTGTTGTTAGTATTACTATGTAACGTAAGGATTCAGTGAGTAACGACTGGCGTTGACTATCACATCCTCCCATACCCCTCAATCTCCGTGTCATGACAAACAGTTGTAAGAATATTCCCTTCTTGTTTTCCTCTGTCTTTCCATAGGTCAGACTATATCTGAGGCACCAGAGAACATAATCATCCGCACAAACAGACAATATGATCACGCGCACAAACACGTCAGACAATATGATCACACAAACAAACACGTAAGGACAACATGATCTCACTCACAAAAACGTAAGACAATATGATCACACGTACAAACGCAGACCGTACAAGATCACATGCTAAAACACGGGACAACATAATTATGTACACAGAGACACATAAACAAATGAGGGCGCCATGTTTCGGATAGCGGAAGCGGCTGCAGAACATTTCCTCAACAAAGGTCAAACAATCTGTGCTCACAATGTGCGACCACTGTGTGTCCTTGAACCTGTCAGGCGTGTGAGTACGTCAGGTCAGCTAGCCCCAGGAGTTGTATGGAGTCTGTCTGTCTATCTGTCTGTCTACCAATCTCTCTATCTCTCAGTCTGTCTGTCTGTCTACCAATCTCTCTATCTCTCAGTCTGTCTGTCTGTCTGCCAATCTCTCTATCTCTCAGTCTGTCTGTCTGTCTGCCAATCTCTCTATCTCTCAGTTTGTCTGTCTGTCTACCAATCTCTCTATCTCTCAGTCTGTCTGTCTGTCTACCAATCTCTCTATCTCTCAGTCTGTCTGTCTGTCTACCAATCTCTCTATCTCTCAGTCTGTCTGTCTGTCTACCAATCTCTCTATCTCTCAGTCTGTCTGTCTGTCTACCAATCTCTCTATCTCTCAGTCTGTCTGTCTGTCTACCAATCTCTCTATCTCTCAGTCTGTCTGTCTGTCTACCAATCTCTCTATCTCTCAGTCTGTCTGTCTGTCTACCAATCTCTCTATCTCTCAGTCTGTCTGTCTGTCTACCAATCTCTCTATCTCTCAGTCTGTCTGTCTGTCTACCAATCTCTCTATCTCTCAGTCTGTCTGTCTGTCTACCAATCTCTCTATCTCTCAGTCTGTCTGTCTGTCTAGCAATCTCTCTATCTCTCAGTCTGTCTGTCTGTCTAGCAATCTCTCTATCTCTCAGTCTGTCTGTCTGTCTAGCAATCTATCTATCTCTCAGTCTGTCTGTCTGTCTACCAATCTATCTATCTCTCAGTCTGTCTGTCTGTCTACCAATCTATCTATCTCTCAGTCTGTCTGTCTGTCTACCAATCTATCTATCTCTCAGTCTGTCTGTCTGTCTACCAATCTATCTATCTCTCAGTGTGTCTGTCTGTCTACCAATCTATCTATCTCTCAGTGTGTCTGTCTGTCTACCAATCTATCTATCTCTCAGTCTGTCTGTTTGTCTACCAATCTATCTATCTCTCAGTCTGTCTGTCTACCAATCTACCTATCTCTCTGTCTGTCTGTCTGTCTACCAATCTATCTATCTCTCTGTCTGTCTGTCTACCAATCTATCTCTCTGTCTGTCGACCAATCTATCTATCTCTCTGTCTGTCTGTTGACCAATCTATCTATCTCTTTGTCTGTCTGTCGACCAATCAATGTATCTATCTATCTATCTATCTATCTATCTATCTATCTATCTATCTATCTATCTATCTATCTATCTATCTATCTATCTATCTATCTATCTATCTATCTATCTATCTATCTATCTATCTATCTATCTATCTATCTATCTATCTATCTATCTATCTATCTATCTATCTATCTATCTATCTATCTATCTATCTATCTATCTATCTATCTATCTATCTATCTATCTATCTATCTATCTATCTATCTATCTATCTATCTATCTATCTATCTATCTATCTATCTATCTATCTATCTATCTATCTATCTATCTATCTATCTATCTATCTATCTATCTATCTATCTATCTATCTATCTATCTATCTATCTATCTATCTATCTATCTATCTATCTATCTATCTATCTATCTATCTATCTATCTATCTATCTATCTATCTATCTATCTATCTATCTATCTATCTATCTATCTATCTATCTATCTATCTATCTATCTATCTATCTATCTATCTATCTATCTATCTATCTATCTATCTATCTATCTATCTATCTATCTATCTATCTATCTATCTATCTATCTATCTATCTATCTATCTATCTATCTATCTATCTATCTATCTATCTATCTATCTATCTATCTATCTATCTATCTATCAATGTATCAATGTATCAATGTATCTGTCTGTCTGTCTGTCTGTCTGTCTGTCTGTCTGTCTGTCTGTCTGTCTGTCTGTCTGTCTGTCTGTCTGTCTGCCTGTCTGTCTGTCTGTCTGCCTACCTGCCTGTCTGACATAGCAAACGCCTAAACATATTGCACATCCCTAAACCTAGAAGAGACTTGTACAAAACAAGCTTAGCGTACTCTGCAGCTCATCTGTGGAACCAACTTCCACAAATTTTAAGGCTGTTCAATCTTTGCATGGCTATGACCATATTCCTTTTAATTTGTGTCGAACAGACTCCATTGCTTTTTATTATAGAGCCTAGATATTCTATTATAGAGCCTAGATATTCTATTATAGAGCCTAGATATTCTATTATAGAGCCTAGATATTCTATTATAGAGCCGAGATTTTCTATTATAGAGCCGAGATATTCTATTATAGAGCCTAGATATTCTATTATAGAGCGGAGATTCTATTATAGAGCCTAGATATTCTATTCTAGAGCCGAGATATTCTATTATAGAGCCTAGATATTCTATTATAAAGCCTAGATATTCTATTATAGAGCCTAGATATTCTATTATAGAGCCGAGATATTCTATTATAGAGCCGAGATATTCTATTATAGAGCCTAGATATTCTATTATAGAGCCTAGATATTCTATTATAGAGCCTAGATATTCTATTTTGAGCCTAGATATTCTATTATAGAGCCGAGATATTCTATTATAGAGCCTAGATATTCTATTATAGAGCCTAGATATTCTATTATAGAGCCGAGATATTCTATTATAGAGCCTAGATATTCTATTATAGAGCCTAGATATTCTATTGTAGAGCCTAGATATTCTATTATAGAGCATAGATATTCTATTATACAGCCGAGATATTCTATTATAGAGCCTAGATATTCGATTATAGAGTCTAGATATTCTATTATAGAGCCTAGATATTATATTATAGAGCCTAGATATTCTATTATAGAGCCTAGATATTCTATTATAGAGCTTAGATATTCTGTTATAGAACCGAGATATTCTATTTTAGAGCCGAGATATTCTATTATAGAGCATAGATATTCTATTATAGAGCCGAGATATTCTATTATAGAGCCGAGATATTCTATTATAGAGCCTAGATATTCTATTATAGAGCCTAGATATTCTATGTTTGCGATCCCTGTGTGTCCGTCAGTGTGTAATATATAATTCAGTTACGTACTTTCTGGGGTTAGGTAACTACATGTTTGTGCCACGCACTTCTTTCTAAATCTCTCCTCCTCCCTCTCTCATTCTCCCTTGCACTCTTTCTTTCTCCCTTCTCAACGCCTGTCTATCCTCTCTCTCTCTCTCTCTCTCTCTCTCTCTCTCTCTCTCTCTCTCTCTTCTCTCTCTCTCTCTTTCTCTCGCGTTCTCTCTTTCATTTCCCCCTCTCTTTATCTCTTTCTCTGCTCTATTTTTGTAAGTGTGGTCTTTCTCCTCCTCCATTTACTCTTCTGTCATGCTTTCATTGTGATGTGTCTTTCTTTCTGCGCAGCATTCTGTTATCTTGTGTGTTTGTGTCTGCAATGTGTTTATTGAGTCTGTCATACGTGCACCAAGTGTACTACAACCACCACTGTCACAACCATTACAACTACTAGAGCTGCTGTTACCGCTAATGCTGCTGCTGTCGCTACTACTACTGCGTTGACAAAAGCTACTACTACTATACTACTACTACTACTACTACTACTACTACTACTACTACTACTACTACTACTACTACTACTACTACTACTACTACTACTACTTCAAAAGCTACAACTACTACTACCACCATCACCATCGCCACTACTACTTCTGCTGCTGCTGGTGCTACTACTACTACTACTACTACTACTACTACTACTAATACAACTACTACTACTACTACTTCAAAAGCTACAACTACTACTACCACCATCACCATCGCCACTACTACTTCTGCTGCTGCTGGTGCTACTACTACTACTACTACTACTACTACTACTACTACTACTACTACTACTACTACTACTACTACTACTACTACTACTACTACTACTACTACTACTACTACTACTATTACTACTACTATTACTACTACTACTATTACTACTACTACTACTATTACTATTACTACTAATACGACGACGACAAAAACTACTACTACTACTGCGCTGTTGCTGTAATCACACTACTGTTATACCATGACCTATTACTACTAATTCTATAACTAGTCGTCTATTGCTGCTGCTGAGGGTGTTGCTACTGCGACTCTGGTACTATTACTACTGAGCTGCCTGTCGACGAGCAGCAACTCGGCGTAAACAGACACACTGGATAACAAAAAGAATATGAAAATGAAGTTATTGTTTCAGTTTTACGTAACCAAATTGGAAGCGGCCTACGTGGAGAGCCCATCTGTTGATACAATTCGCGACCTGTCATGATTTCTGCAGATGTACATGCACGTGGTGGCAAGGACGAGTTCCGGTCCGGTTTGAAGTTTAGAGGTTGGCAGGCTGCAAGAAATAATAAAATGACGTCATTGGTTTTTGCGTCCGATTTATTGTTTGCGAGGCGAGAGATGTTCTTGCGGCTTCTAGAGCATTTGTTTCTCTTGTTCTTTTGATGCTTGCTGGCCCTGGGGAAGCAACCGGTGGGAGGAACAAACCACTAAAGTGTATGGGTCATGATGGTTTCCTGGCTGTAGCTGGTGTCGTCATAGATTGGATAAAGGGGTTGTTATGTTTGCCAGTCTCCACATCAACTGGGTGGTTTCAATTTTGTGACCGGGGAGGGAGGAGGTAACAGGGAGGGAGTTGGGGAGTTCATGGAAGGAGAGGCGCAAGGCAAAAGAAATGTCGGTGGAAAGGAAATAATATAATCTGTAGGGAAGGGGGAGAGGGGGGGGGGGGTTGAACAAGCATGCGGGTGGGGCTCATCACTGGGTTCAAAGTTTAAACAACGGATCAACATCATGGCACATGGGTAGTAACCCATAAGTGCTCCATTCTACTTCTAACTCAAGTCTGAATCCGAAGAAGCTCAGCACAGTGCAAAGACTCTGTAGCACCGGCGAGGATCCTGAAATACTTTGGGTAGATTTTTAATTCAAAATTTTGCTAAGGGATTTTTACATGCGCAACAATGTCCACGGTTGTCCGATGTCACTACCCAGAGACCAGGGGGAATTACTGCAAGTCCTAGTCCACGTGAAAAATCCCAGGCCTTACCAGGGATTGAACCCGGAACTCCAGCACTCGAGGCGGACACCATGCCTCGAGACCACGCAGCCCCCCCCCCCCCCCCCACTTTACTCCACTCAACAGTGCGGTAAAAGATGAAGGCTTTCAAGAGACGGGGAGAAGCAAATGTGGGGGAAAAAAAGGGGGGGGGGGAGGTTGAGGTAGAGTTAGGATATGGAGACAAGTAACAGAGTGACTGATAGTGAGCGATCAAGTGGGTGGATGGATGAATAGTGGAGTTAGTGTTTGGGTTGACGGGAGAGTGATCGAGTGAGTGTTGGAATTGAGCGAATGGGTGATTAAATGAGCAAGTGAGTGTTTGTGTTGATGGAAGTGGGAGCGAGTGAGTGTTGTGGGTCGGGTGTGAGTTGAGTAAGTGAGTAAGTGAGCGAGCGAGCGAATGACAGGTAAAATACGAATAAATGAAGGCGTAGGCGATAGGGAGAAAGTTTGAAAGTTTAGCTCCCTCCTCTCCCACTCTTCAACCACGTGTAGAAGGTTTCATTCAAGCATTTGCTTACAATTTCATAATATTTTTTTACCGAGGGTTCGACATATTATTGTTTTATTATTATTGTTATCATCATCATCATCATCAACATCATCATTATTAAATAAAT
>CAJHNH020000557.1:717821-725321 GCA_905116865.2 Candidula unifasciata
TGGTAATGAAGGCGGTGGAAGAAGATAGATATGTCGGGGTAATAAAGGCCGTGGAAGAAGATAGATATGTCGCGGTAATAAAGGCCGTGGAAGAAGATGGATATTTCGGGGTAATTAGGAAGGTCGAAGAAGATAGATATAGTGGTGATAATTAAGGTGGTGGAAGAAGATAGATATTTCGGGGTAATTAGGAAGGTCGAAGAAGATAGATATAGTGGTGATAATTAAGGTGGTGGAAGAAGATAGATATGTCGGGGTAATTAGGAATGTCGAAGAAGATAGATATAGTGGTGATAATTAAGGTGGTGGAAGAAGATAGATATAGTGGTGATAATTAAGGTGGTGGAAGAAGATAGATATAGTGGTGATAATTAAGGTGGTGGAAGAAGATAGATATAGTGGTGATAATTAAGGTGGGGGAAGAAGATAGATATAGTGGTGATAATTAAGGTGGTGGAAGAAGATAGATATAGTGGTGATAATTAAGGTGGTGGAAGAAGATAGATATGTCGGGGTAATGAAATTGGTGGAAGAATATGGAGAAGAGTGACAGCGAAAGACAGGGGGAGAGGGAGAGAGTGTTGAGTCAGTAATGTCGCGCATACATTATGCAAACTCTGAGCGAGATCACCAGATTGTAACTAAACAGAGGGGTGAGGTCGGCAGAACATCATGCAGTGGTGTTTATATACACCGACTAGTGTATCGTACTGATGGCGATAAATGGATCCATGGACAATGAGTGGGTAGATGGACAATGGATGGGTAGATGGACGATGGGTGGGTAGATGGACAATGGATGGGTAGATGGACGATGGGTGGGTAGATGGACGATGGGTGGGTAGATGGACGATGGGTGGGTAGATGGACGATGGGTGGGTAGATGGACGATGGGTGGGTAGATGGACGATGGGTGGGTAGATGGACGATGGATGGGTAGATGGACGATGGGTGGGTAGATGGACGATGGGTGGGTAGATGGACGATGGATGTGTAGATGGACGATGGATGGGTAGATGGATGATGGATGTGTAGATGGACGATGGATGGGTAGATGGACGATGGATGGGTAGATGGATGATGGATGGGTAGATGTAGGATGGGTGGGTAGATGTATAAATGTGTGGAGACGATGAGACAGTGAGCCTGTGTATGGTGTGCGTGTGTGTTTGTGTGTAAGTAAATACGCATAACACAATCTGGCAGACAGACTGCTTAGCAAGCAGACAGAAAATAAACAACACACAGACAAGTACACATGTTTGTCCCAGTGTTAGGGGCTTCCACCGCAACACCAACAACAAAACAGGTCACATCCGGCCGAGCTGGAGAAGCTGATCACCCACAGGCACACACACACACACACCACTAGCAAGTGTGAGCAACATGTCAGAGCTCGGGGCAGGCCAGGAAACCTACCAGCAACTCCACGAGCATGCAATCCTGGGTCAAGAGAACACAAAAACCGCAAGTTCTGCGTCTCGCGGCTTCCCTGCCACCAGATCTGGTGATAATCCACTCAAATAGATAGAAAACACAGAAAAGAAAACGCCAAGCACGACGTTAAAGAAAACCAAAAACACAACACAGGGAATAGCAATGAGAGTATACCAAGATTACATCTAGCAACCCCGTTGTAAAAGACTGGGAGAAAGGGAAGAAAACACATCTTGTAATATTTATCTACAAGCGCATTGGCTTGTACCGGCTTGTGCAGCAGCGAACGTGCCCCAGACAAAGTTAAAGTGTTCTAAGCTCTGAATGAAAGAGTGTTTATTAGTTCGGTGGTGTTTATCTCAGGGTAGACTGACGGCCGGGCTTAATGCTTGGGCGTGCATGATGGCGTGGAGTGGAGAGATAATTGGCTATCTGCACAAGAAAGCGGATCCTGCCGTCTCTCTGGCATTCTCTTCACTGCAGACACATCATAAACGGTGGTTGCTGCTTGGAGGTGGCTATCATGTAGAGCCGTGTGGGGTGCCGATCTACGCCCGCCATCATGTAGAGCCGTGTGTTCCGGAGGTGCGCGTCCACGTCCGCTGTCGTTCGAAGGGTGGTCATACTGTTTTGAGTTGAAAACGGGATATCCCAAGAATACTTGGAGTTAAAAACGGGATATCCCAAGAATATTTGGAGTTGAAAACGGGATATCCCAAGAATATTTGGAGTTGAAAACGGATATCCCAAGAATATTTGGAGTTGAAAACGGGATATCCCAAGAATATTTGGAGTTGAAAACGGGATATCCCAAGAATATTTGGAGTTGAAAACTGGACATCAAGCAAGTAAGTTTACAACCCTACTATGAAAACTGTCATCAACACATTTCATGCACTAGAGGTATCTCTCACTGTCATCATCATAATGTAGCAGGTCCTTTGCAGAACGTCGCTCTCATCACGGTCTGCATGAAAGAAACTCGGTCTCTCGCCAATCTCCCGCCTCATGCACTTTCACACTCAAGGAGTCACTTATATCCTGTGCCCATCTTCATGTCGGTCGGCCCCTGCCCCTCCTTTCTGGAACCATGCCTTCTGCTATAATATTTTTCCAATCCGTCGTGGCGTTTGATATGACCAAAATATTTCAGCTTCCGAGAGAGGATGCTGTTTGTTAGCCATTCTTCCTTGATGTTCAGATCTTTCAAGATGTCAGTATTTCTCCTCTTCTTTGTCCAAGATATTCTGAGAATCTTTCCATATCATTTCAGCTACCGTCGGTAGTACCGTCAAACTATCAAATCTAAAAAGTTTTACAGAAGTGTATATTTGATCCTGGAACTTCTACATAGACTTGTTGTGTAAAACGAGACAATTGGCGTTAGTTCTGGAGAGTCCGACTAGACGTCCGGGCCACAACTAACAACGGTGGCCCTTGTGAACACGAGACAATTGGCGTTAGTTCTGGAGAGTCCGACTGGACGTCTGGGCCACAACTAACAACGGTGGCCCTTGTGAACACGAGACAATTGGCGTTAGTTCTGGAGAGTCCGACTGGACGTCCGGGCCACAACTAACAACGGTGGCCCTTGTGAACACGAGACAATTGGCGTTAGTTCTGGAGAGTCCGACTGGACGTCTGGGCCACAACTAACAACGGTGACCCTTGTGAACACGAGACGCATGGTCACCCTAGCCCTTCAGATGATGCTATCACCTGCCTTTTTCAAATGTCGCCCCACTCGATGGAGGAGTATAGCAAGATCCATATCCTCATGTGGCCTCAAATGAGTTCTTTATTTCCTGCATAAAACTTCAAAAACCATTGTTCTCAGATTGTCTCAAATGGGGTGAGGAAACAGGTGGTTTAGATCTGTACCCAGTAAAAAAAAAAAAAAAAAAGATGTTAGGAAAGAAATTTATATGCATGAAAAGAAAGAAAGAAAGAAAGAAAGAAAGAAAGAAAGAAAGAAAGAAAGAAAGAAAGAAAGAAAGAAAGAATGAAAAAAAAAAACAAAGAAACAAAGAAAAGAAAAAGTACTATTCTTCTCCATCTTTGCGTTTTTCTTCTTCTTCTTCTTCTTCTTCTTCTTCTTCTACTTCTTCTTCTTCTTCTTCGCGTCACCAGCTGCCAACTCAACTCCCGTTGAAAATTCTGGTTGTTCATTTCTGGACTTCCGTCTTGTTCCATAAAGAGTTTTGCGTGCACATCAGTTTTCCAAGGAAACTCCAATAGTCGACGTATACGACATGCTTGTTAGGGGGAAGAGGGTAGTAGGTCTATCCCCCCCCCCCCCCCAACCCTACTTTCCAAAATGGGACCCCATAACCCACGCCGGGGGGTCGGGGAGGGGGGGAGCCTACTAATGAAACAACATTAGAAAAGATTTAAATAACGTTAGAAAGTGAAATGTAAGCGGTTGATAATGCGCATAAATAAATATGTATGTGTATGTCGGCTCTGTGGCTAAGTCGATGCGAACGCTCCGGGATGCCGGGTTCGATCCCAGCTGCGAGCCATGCTCCTTGCATTGGTTTCGACAGTGGTATCAAGAAAGCCGACCGTCCTGGAAGCAATGGCAAATTACTGGACGTAAATTTGCCTAGAAAAACCACACAACAGCCAGGGGCTGTTGGGGTTGGTTCTGCAACGTCCTGTAAACGATACGCAACTAACCTATGTGTATACACATTCACACATAGAGACACTGACAACAAATGATAGAAAGACAAGTAAAATGACACAGTTCTCTCAATAAACAAGAACAGGATAAACCAGAAACAAATGCATAAAGATAACAAACAAAAACACATACAAACACGTGGCATATGCAAACACTGGTGGTATCTTGACGAGAAAAGCCGAAATGTTTGCACCCACGTGCACCCAGCGAGTTCACCTTGCCAAAGACTGGTATACATTACAATGATGCGCTATCGAGGCATCGAGAACGATAGGAATTCGACAACATGGCAAATTTGCGAGAAATATCTTCTGGGGCGGCATATTGTTTTTGCTGTAACAGATCTTGCACATTTTGTTTTCCCCGCTGTTTTATTGTTTTCAGAAAGTTTCCTTTCCGAGTCAATTTCAGCAATGTCCGATTTGCAATAACATAGTAAATTTGTGCCTTCAGATGTCACGTGATACACATCAACCGGCCGGAGCCACCATCGGGCCGGCACATCTACCCAAATGGAATCACAAGTTGTGGTAACACCGCCGCATACAAAATCCGGAACTAAAAATGGGGGGTCTAAAAGATGTTCACACCGGCAAACCTCCACAGAAAGGAAGTGGAACTCACACGTTGCCAAGGGTTACCAAGTTCTGTCGAATGTGATTCATAATTTATGTAAACAGATCGAAGTTAAACGGGAGAAATTTGCGCTGTGAGCCACCCAACTCCGTTCCTCCCTTGTCTGTGATTATGCCAGGGCCCGTGGAAACAATAGTTGAAGCACTGGAGGTCAATCCAGTTCAGAAAATTAGAGTTCCTCAAAGGGAAAAACGTAGATGTTTTATTAGTTGAATTGCGTGCAGGAAAAGACGCCGCCGGATGTGTAGGAGTCCGCCATTACGTCGACTTCCCGTGCCGTTGTGTATTGTTGTAGGGGTGTTTAACGCTAGATTGCTTTGTACATATTTCTTTGTTGTTGGTCGGCATTTCCCTCAACTTGCTGAATGTCATCTAGCGCGTGCGCGCGCGAGCGTGTGTGTACATGTGTGTGTGTGTGTGTGTGTTTGTTAATGTATGTTAAGCATATTTTTAAAAGAGAAATATTTTTAAAGAGAGATTAATTCGTAAAAATTTTAACTTTATCTATTTATCTATCCATCCATCCATCCATCCATCCATCCATCCATCCATCCATCCATCCATCCATCCATCCATCCATCCATCCATCCATCCATCCATCCATCCATCCATCCATCCATTTATCCATCCATCCATCCATCCATCCAAATCTAATCTAATCTAATCTAATCTAATCTAATCTAATCTATCTATCTCTCTCTCTCTCTCTCTCTCTCTCTCTCTCTATCTATCTATCTATCTATCTATCTATCTATCTATCTATCTATCTATCTATCTATCTATCTATCTATCTATCTATCTATCTATCTATCTATCTATCTATCTATCTATCTATCTATCTATCTATCTATCTATCTATCTATCTTTTGCCTGCTGGCCTGCCTGTCTGTCCGTTCATCCGTCCATCTGTCCTTCCGTCTGTCTTGTTCAATCTCATTCTATGTCACTGTAAGTCACTCATACCAAACGTGCCCACTCCCACATTATTATTACTTTTTAGCTGTCTTTAATTACCCTTTACCCTCTAGACTGAAACCTCTCCCTCTACATATTTGTGTGTAAAGTTACAATCGATTCACCCCCCCCCCTCCCCCCCCCCCCCCCCCCCCCACCCCACCCTGTCAACAAAACATAAGAATGCTGAGATTGCCTCTTCTCAGTTTACCACTGTACCAGCCATGATCAGCGACTGTCTGCTCTGGTTGTATTGGCTCATCCGTATGGCTAGTCTCCTCCCAGTTTGTTTTCCTATCAAATTGCAGCCGACGGGAGCTCCGGCGGCTCAAGAGATAATTGGTGAAGAGGATGCGCTGGGACGATCTGCGCTGTCAGGTCCCTGGTGTTTGTGTTGGCCAGGGAAGTTGGCGAGTGACAAGGGATGAGTTTATTGATCCATTAGGCTGCTCCAAGTAATATAGACGGAAATGGTTGGAGAGTTCATCTCCATTTTCTGAGATGTTTTTTTTCCATTATAGTTTCCCTTCTTCTATCTTTCTCGTTGCATGTCTGACTGTTTATCTGCCTGTTTGCGTGTTCAATATTCACCCATTTCTAACCTGAAACAATAGAGAATCGTTCAGGAAGATAAGGCAGCCTGTGTACTTTAATAGATATCGAACCAAACGAAAAATAGAATCAGCTTTACGATATCACAAACATAATCGACTAGTGAACGTTGCGGCTAGAAGGCCTTCAACAGCACAGACATAAATCTACACACCACAAATGTGAACAAGTATACACCAAATCACTGAACTGATGTAATTCTGATAGAAATCACATTTGTCTGGCCGGTAGACTTGAAGGAATCTATTTTGAGTGAAAACATGTGGGGCTAAAAACTAACAATCAATGTGGATCAATGAAGATAATCCACATTTAGACGTGTATTGGTCGGTACTCGTAGAGAGTGCTAAAAGGGCAGGACACACTAGACAACACGACGATCGAAAGCTACAACTACCATGCTAGGAATCGAACCGGTTGCCTCCAAATGACAGCAGCGTCTCGCTGCTGGGACAAGATACATGCAATACCCCCCACAAATGTGTCCCTATTAGCCATGTCTATCGTACAGCTTGAAGGCACACCTATTTAATAAAACATAATTCTCCTTCAAACAACTGAAACAGCTTTATAGCTTAGAGGCATTCAGCCTGCCCGCCCGACCAGCTGTGGAGCATGCCCTTTCCTGGTATTTTCAAGGTAGTTTCGTTCAGCGGAGAAGTCGAGGTGGTACAGCGGCTAGGCGCTTGTCTGTGGATCAGAAGGTCGTAGGTTCAGATCCTGGTGGAGCTGAAACACCCCCCCCCCCTCCCATAAACGACCTCGACACCCAGGTCGACCTAGCCTTAATGGGTGCCAGGTAAAGTCCTGGGAAGTAAAGACGAGCGGCGTGATGCTGACCACATCACCCACCAAGTGCCGATTGGTCTATAAAATATAGGTCTAGCCCTATGTGCCCTATTCGCCTGAATGCATGGAAAAGAGTCCGTGACTTTATTATTATTATTATTATTATTATTATTATTATTATTATTATTATTATTATCATCATCATCATCATTACTAGTGATCCATTAGGCTGCATGCAACAGGTGTCATGTCTGGACTGTCTGTTCGGGTCTGTTATTTTCAGAGTTTTTATCGGGTAAAAATTTAGGATTCTGGATTAGTTTAATATTGCGGCTCGAAAATTAAACAATATGAGGTAGCCAACAATCCTTAGTAGCCTTTTACGA
>CAJHNH020000557.1:730321-753257 GCA_905116865.2 Candidula unifasciata
GATAGATAGATAGATAGATAGATAGATAGATAGATAGATAGATAGATAGATAGATAGATAGATAGATAGATAGATAGATAGATAGATAGATAGATAGAAACACGCCGCGACGTGTCAGAAAGGGTCAGGTACAATCACTTCCGTAACGTCACTTGCCAAGTTGACCCTCACCTGACCAAGGTGATTAACAGGTGAATGGAAAGCAAAAAAAAAAAAAAACGACCGCTAAAACGCTGGAAAGGATTCTAGAAAACCGGACGGAGTGCCCTTGAGAAAGTAGACAGGCAACGACTTGTCCAATTGTGGCAGTCTCATTTTTGGTCAGGGAAGATATTCTGTCCCTTCAGTGGAGAGTTTTGTAGATAAAAACGTGATCGCTATACAAATATGGCGCGCGCGCACACACGCACACACACATGCTCAGACATGCACGACCGCACATACAGTGCCACCTATTTGAGAAAAGGTTCCCAAATTAGCGTGACTTCCAGGGGCCTGTTAGATTTTCGTGAACTCTTGATGCTGGTTGGTAAGCTCGTTAAAGATTAGGGAAGTGGTTTTCTTGCCGTGACGTGTGTTCGGTATATGGTGCTACAGAGAGCAATGGGCAGTCGTTGAGTGATGTGGTCAAAGAACTGTGCAAACGGTGAAGGACAAGACGAAGACAAAGTCATTGTTTGTGTAGAAAAGCTAGGATCTCGGCTGTCCAGAGGTTGAGCCGTATGCCTCGCACGTTGAAGGTCGTCGGTTCATGTTATGGGCTGCATAATCTGGTTCACGCATGCAATTTCTATCACTAGGTATCGTCGCTGGAGCTAAGAAGTACATTTTTGTGATAACTCAAGTGGCTAGGTTTTTGGCAAAGAAAGACTGAGTCATGGAATGCACAATATATGAGATAAAGTCGATATTCTCAACTCTAACCTGTAGTGTGTGATTAGTCATTTCTTCGTCGACCCTTTACCCCCAGTGGAGCATGGGCCCTCAACCAACTCACGCTAAGTCACTCTATTCTTTGCTATTGCATACAGCTTAACCTCCGTCCTCCCCAGTGTTTGATTTTCCTCTCTAGCTCTGCTCTACATTTGTTCGTTTTTTTAACCTGCTTTTATTGCTGGGTCACGCAGATCTCAGTGTAAAGACAGTCTAATTAAAGTGTCCTTAGGTTATCTTCCTCCTCCTCTTCCTCCTCATCCTCTTTTTCTTTTTCCTCCTCTTCCTCTTCTTCTTAGCGTACATCAGCTGTAAACTTCGGCAAAAATTTCTGATTGTTTGTCCACTTCTGGACTGTAATCTTGTTCCAGAAAATGAGTTAACGTGCTCGTCAGTTTTACAAATCAGGCGTATTCTGTATCCAACGCCATCATCTCTTCTTCGCTTCGCCATTTGCTGGAGTTTGTTTACTTCTCTCCCAAAGATCTACCTTAGTGATTCTATCATATCATTTTGATTCCTTCTGTTCTGCACAGATGTCAGTTAATGAAAGTTTGTTTACTTCTCTCTCAAAGATCTACCTTAATGATTCTATCATATCATTGTGATTCCTTCTGTTCTGCACAGATGTCAGTTAATGAAAGTTTGTTTACTTCTCTCTCAAAGATCTACCTCAATGATTCTATGATATCATTGTGATTGCTTCTGTTCTGCACAGATGTCAGTTAATGAAAGTTTGTTGGTTTATTCATTCCCCGATAGCTTGACTACACTCAGCCTATGTTTTCGACACCCTTGAGTAAATTGGTCGCTATGTCCCTGAAACCTGCCAGGGCGGAAATCCTTGGCCAAATAACTATTACCGCAGTGGCCAGGAGGGATTTCTGCCACGGGGATAGTGTACTTATGTGTAAAGTATGTCTCTTCGTGAAAGGTACTTGACAGTGACAGCTTCAAGTAAAGTGACCAAACAATGATGTACATACAAATCCCAGACAAAGCAGGCTGAAGGTAGAACTTTAGCGTAAGTGGACGACAAGATTGACCAGAGGTCAGCGTTTCTTAAGAGATATAAAAACCGAATCCATACACAATGCCGAATTACAAATAAAACCACTGTTTGATGGTTCCTTTTCTGTAAGTTTGGTCTGGCGTGTTGTCACTTATATGACACACTGGAGACGCGAGAAATAAGAAGACTTAAAGGAACGGTCAAATGGTCATCACGACTGGCAGCAGATTAAGGCACGCTGGCAGATAAAACAAGGCACACACTCAGATCGACAAAGAAAAGAATTAGCCAGCCAAACTGGCATCAAATTTGATGATATACACACAAGGACGCTTTCATTGGTTGGAAGTGTCACGGTCATCGCCAAGTAGATAAAACCTTGTTGTAAGCTCTGATTGGGCAGTTTCTTTTCTGGCATTCTCTCACTCATATTTGGATATAAGGATTTGTGCATGCTTCTTAGTGCATGCTTCTCGTGTGTCCCAGTCATTGCAAAATGCGTTCTTGTTTCGTTTGGTTGAGATATGCTAAAGTATATAGCTACCCCCTAGCCACTTCCACCGCCCATCGAGCGTCTCTGGAACATAGTTCTGCACTGGGGATCTGGTTCAAAACTGTACGAAGCTGGCATACAGACATACAGAAACAATTGTATCACACAGAATGGAACAAAGTAGGCGTTTAATCAGAGAAAAAGAAGAAGAAGAAGAAGAAGAAGAAGAAGAAGAAGAAGAAGAAGAAGAAGAAGAAGAAGAAGAAGAAGAAGAAGAAGAAGAAGAAGAAGAAGAAGAAGAAGAAGATGATCATGATGTTGACACATTCAAATTCATCACACATTCACACACACAACAGACACGCATAATTCGCTAAACACCAACAACCCAGAAGTCATTGCCCCCTAGAAATTCTTCTCCTGTTAAAGAAAAGACAAAAACCACTCTGAAAATGATATCTTCCACACACACCCTCATCCCGACTGGTGTTTTTATCATGCCCGACACGAACACAAGGCCACTTTGTCTCACGGAGCCCCGAAGAGTCTTGTAAAGACGAGTCGAATGACAGATGACAACGGGCCAAGTCTGGAGCCGGGAAACCACACGGAGACCCGGGCCTGGAGAAGGACACCTGAAAGGTTGATATTTTTGTGGCGGTCACGGAGAGAATCGATGATAGCTTCTGCACAACTGGTGTCATTCTCAGAGACCTGCCCTAGCCGCCTGTTCAAGATACAACACCAAGCGGCAGTCTTCTGTAGAAATCTAGCGATTTATTATACAAGCTAAGCGATCTCACTCTGTAGTCAATAATCTCAACTGCCTTGTCAAATGTTATGGGCGATCATGCCTCTCCACAACCTGACGTCTTTAACAGCGAACGAGTTCTTCTACTTCTTCTCCTACTTCTTCTTCTGCTTCTTTTTCTTTTTCTTCTTCTTCTTCTTCTTCTTCTTCTTTTTCTTCTTCTTCTTCTTCTTCTTCTTCTTCTTTTTCTTGTTCTTGTTCTTCAATTTCTGCTTCTTATTCGCGCTCACTGATTGTAACTTTTGAAGGAAAATTCTGGTTGTTTAACCACAGACAGTTCCAAAACCACAGTGTTGAGTGCACATCAGTTTTACCTATCTGGCTGATGCACTTCGAATTGAAAGGATTCTTCGAAATCGTTAACTCTTACGACATGATCGTTGATGAGACACTGGATCTTGTCTTGTTTTCCCCAAAATGGGATCCCGGAACCCACAAGGGGCGTATGAGTTCATGTGTTGGCGTCCCTCTATGCTATGACAAAAGGCTGCCCAGAGTTCCAGTTCCTACTGTACCAGTAACAGTCTGATTGAAGGTCCGTCTCAACTTTGCCTTGGGCGTTGAGCGTCGGCCAGACCAGCGAAGACATTTAGCACTGTGCCGAGATACAGCCAAATATGGCAGGCAATAAATTATACAGTCTATTATTTACTTCTACGTTCAGATGTTTGTAATGACAATAAATGTAAACAAATTTGAGATCTTAAAAAGGTGTGTGTGGGGGGGGGGGGGGGGCCTGACTGCAAATTCCGCCACCTAAAAAAAAAACCGTAAGGCGTGGAAACGTTCACTTGGAGAAAGGTAGTCAAGAGAACACGGCCTGGTCCCGGCCTGAGAGTCCAAGCTTCAGATCAGACGGCCGACTGCAGACGATATCCCCGAGATGCCGTACGGCGTTAGATAAGACCGCCAAAACAAACATGGTGGCTATTGTCTGGTGGCTTCCCGTGGGCTAGAGTTGGTGGCTTTTATTCTAATTCTGCCGACCTGACAAAGACGTGCCCTAGTGGAGGTCGTGTATTAGTGGTAACTGCTTAGTTGTTAGAGATCTAAGCTACTCCAGCAGAGAAAACCCTGAAACTTGAGACAACCAGCAGGGTGATAGGGGCAAGGCTTCAGCTATCCCGCCTCTCTGTCTTACTGTAGAAGGATATCTTGCCTCTCTCTATCTCACTGTAGAAGGATATCTTGCCTCTCTCTATCTCACTGTAGAAGGATATCTTGCCTCTCTCTATCTCACTGTAGAAGGATATCTTGTCACAGTTCTGCTTTAACGTCTTATCTTTTCTGGACAACAGACCAACCAATTCGATTGGACATACATCTTAGGGCGCCATATCTAAACCTCTGAAGTGAGTGGGATTTTCCCAGGTCTTTTTTTGGTTTATCTGCATCTTTAGATTGCACTGAAGTAAAAATTTATTTTAACGGCTTGAATTATATTGTACTGAATTGTTTTATAAAGTTTTTATTTTTTATTTTGTTCTTGTCGTTATATATGCAATGTACTGCGTCCCACCCCCTCCCCCCAACCCCATCTCAGACAGCGTGATTCATCAACAAGGTGTATCTGTATCTCGGGCAGCTGACGTGGTCGAGCGACTAGACGCTCGCCTGTAGATCCGAATGTCGTGGAATCGGTTCCTGAAAAGGGCCATATTTTGTTTTCCAAAAATGACCTTGGCTCCGAGGTCGACCCAGTCTTGAGTGGGTACCAGGTACCGTCCTTGGAAGTAAAGGCGGCCGGCGCGATTATAACTACATCACTCACTAAGTGCCGTTTGGTCTAGCCCTATATACTCAATACACCTGAAAGGCGCGGATAAGGGTGTTTTAGTTTTACTTGTTATCTTTATCTCGGGTTTTTCCTAACGTTCACAAGAGAAATTATCATCACCATCATCATCAATTTCCACCACTGCTGTTAAGCTCCGTGCGGATGAACTGTATGCGATCCACTGATTGAGGGTCACCAATGGCTAATGTCATTCCGTATCGATGAAGAAATTCTTTAATAACATCAGTCCATGTTGTCCTAGGGCGATCTCTTGACTTCACATCAGATCTTGTCACGTGTACTGCCTGTGTGGGTAGTTTTGATTCATTCTTACTAGATGACCAAATCATTTGCTTTCTGTTTCTCGATGAATAGTCTGCGTGGTGAGGTTCCCAGTCTGTCTAATGTGGAATAAGGGGCAGACAGGAAAAAAAAACAATAATCTAAAAGTGGTATAAAAAATTATCTGGCGTTGAATTAGCAACCGAGTAGGTGCTCTTCGAGTCAGCGGGTTGTCAGAGCTGCTGGTTGCAGTCTTGCAGGGGGAATAGGGACGAACCAAACAAGTATACCGTATTTGTTTTATTTTATTGTAATATATAACATTTCATGTCATCCGACCATTCGTTATCGTCTATGCAGCACAGAACTGACAGAATGGCCACAACACTTGCTTAAAACCTTTGTCGAGATCAATGATTAGCAGACAGTGTGTGTATTTGATCCTCCTAATTCAATTCTATGGTCGACTCATCCACGTAAACAAATGGGCACTAGGAATGGGCACTAGGAATGGGCACTAGGAATGGGCACTGGGAATGGGCACTAGGAATGGGCACTAGGAATGGGCACTAGGAATGGGCACTAGGAATAGGCACTAGGAATGGGCACTAGGAATGGGCACTAGGAATGGGCACCAGACAATTTCATGGAGCTCTGATAATTGTCTTGGCAGTCCCCGTGTGGATTCCAGGGTCCTATTTGAGGCGGGGTGGGGGTGGGGGGGGGGGTAGACCTACGGCCCCTATCAAGCATGTCATAAAGTGTGGTGTTTCAGTCCAAGTCGGAGTGCTTCTGTCGGAGAGGTGAGAAATCAACAGTCTGCTTACAAGTGAGTCAGATCTGTCAAACGTAAGTGCACGCAAAACTCAAGTTTTGGAGCAAGACGAACAACCGGAATGTTCTGCTTCAGTGAAGGCGAGGATTGAGAAGACTGGCTAGGAAATGTCAGGTCACTTGGAACAGATGACCAACTCTCGTGTCTGTCACTACCTGCAACATGAAGGGTCATCTTGTCACCTTACCCAACCATGGCACAGACTGTCTAATGTTACAACCCAGTTTGATGCCAGTGTTGACACTTTCGTCGTGGTACCGTGTAGATGTCTGAGCCCGTGGTTGCAATTGTTCTCACATTCCTTATGGTCACTGACTGTTTGGTTGACAGGTTGGTTGCTTCACCTCCTCCTTGACCGCTTCCAGTGTCGAGGGAGATATAAGGCTGTGGTTATTGCCCCTCTGTGATACACATATTGTACTATTGCAGAATGTCTCTGATTCTGACATGGTCTGTTTTGTGCTCTGCCTTCCTCTCCTATTTTGGTGTGTGGCTTGTCTGCCGTGACACCACAATGCCTTCTCTCTAATCTAGAAGATTGTCAGTTGTAAAACTGGTGAATATTTTGCTGTCGAGATGTCACATGATGCGGATTTCATCAAACTAGGCCATTGTATGATGAGGCGTGGTGAGCAACTCCCTTTACAGACATGCCTTCTGGAGGGCTCGATGAAAGCACTTTGAAACCAATCTCCAATTTCATGAAGAAAAAAAGCGCTACATCTTTAATTCGTTCATTAATTAGCCTTTTGTTTAATCTCTTCCGTCCTTCTCGAGTGACGCCAGTTGCTTGTTCGTTACGTCATTCTTTCCGCATTTGTCACCCGTCTAATGTGTCAGTTAACATAGATTCCTTTCCTTCTGTCCTTTCCACTGTTATGTTACTTTAAATCAATAATTATTACTTTATTTATCAATTTCTTTTAAAAGAAAAAGAAGAAAAGATTACAAAATCATTTCTGGCATATAAACCCTTCAGAATCCTTCTTTTACACATTCATCTTATGCCAGGTTTATCGCCAACTAATGCCATATTACCATTTTACAACGCAGTTGAGTTATTGCTAATGCACTTATGTTGTTTTATGTTGCTGAGATAAAGATCTGATACGGAAGTATGGTAACTGGGAGCAGTAAAACGGCTCTTCATACATCATTGTTTTAGCATTTTATCTCCAAACAGGCAAACAAGCACACACCAGGCCGGCCCGTGAGCTGAGGACGTCATTACAATTTGGAGAAATAACCGGTATTACAACCTGGCACATGAAAGGTTGGGCCACTCAATGACATATATTGCAGTTGGCATGTCAAGTGATAGGGCTGTCGTTATACTAGGTCACTGAAGTAGGAGGTGTGGGGTCAGTTCACTTTCATCATGTATGTGTAAATGTTTGTAAAATCGTCGGTAAGTTCTCTTTAATTCATTCGAGCAACGAACTCTAAAAACCAGACAGGCAAAAAGGTAAATAGTTACAATAAAGTATACAAGCATAATTCTGAGAATGTTTGAAAACATCGTGGCATATGTCGACATGTAAGCGATGACAGAGATGAACGAGGAAGAGCAGTCAAACACCATGTCTTGTTTGGGGCTGACACAGCTAGATAACTGATATTAATGCTTCTGCTGCTGATACTACTACTACTACTACTACTACTACTACTACTACTACTACTACTACTACTACTACTACTACTACTACTACTACTACTACTACTACTACTACTACTACTACTACTACTACTACTACTACTACTACTACTACTACTACTACTACTACTACTACTACTACTACTACTACTACTACTACTGTGTCTACTTCTACTATTACTACTGCTGCTGATGCTACTGCGACTACTTTTACTACTCCCCTGCCTCCTCCTCTGCTGCTACTGCTATTACTACTTCAAGCACTGCAATTGCCGTGTGGGTTCCGATGCCTCTTGGGTGGGGTGGGGGGAGAGGGGGGTGGGGGGTTACAGGACCTCTCCGTCTTAAACAAGCGTCATAAAAGACTACTAATTGGAATACCTCCTTGAAGTCAGAGCGCTTCTGTCTGGGCGGCAAGAAACCGACAGTTTGCATACAGTAAGGCTAAATCCGCAAAACGGATGTGCCTACAGCATTGAAGCCCCAGGAATAGTACTGAAGTCCGGACGTGGATGAATAACCATAATTCTCCACTGGAGTGCTCGGCCGATCAACGGTTTAGATTATTGTGGTTTTCACAACCGATAAACACTAGAGCAACGGGCAGTAACCCACTAGTGCTGCCTTCTACTTCTAAGTCAAGCCTGAATCCGAAGAATCTCAGCGCAGTGCGCCAACTCCGTAGCACCAGCGAGGTTCCTGAAATACTTAAGGTAGATTTCTTATTATCAAAATGTTGACTCGGGCAGTGCCGTTAGGTGACGCTTTTCGATTTCCAACCGCCAAGGGATGTTTTTTACCTGCACAACAATACACACAAGCGTCTGGTCCTACTACCCAGAGATCAGGGGAAATTACTAGAAGTAAACGTGAAGTCAAGCCTTCACCGGGGCCTGAACCCGGGACCTTTGGCACTCAAGGCGGACACTATGTCGCGAGACAAGAAGCACTGGAAAAAACTGTGGATATAACAAAATACCTCACCGCTTATGAAGGAATCAACGTAAATGTACCTATTAATCTACGCACAATCAAGAAACCTACCAGCTAATCAGACAGCCAACAATCGAATCAATCAGACCGTCAACAATCGAATCAATCGGACAGCCAACAATCGACTCAATCAGACAGCCGACAATCGAATCAATGAGACAGTCAACAATCGAATCAATCAGACAGCCAACAATTGAATCAATCAGACAGCCAACAATCGAATCAATCAAGACAGCCAACAATCGAATCAATCAGACAGCTAGTTAGCCACTAGTAAAATGGACGATATTGTAAAGCTTCGCATATCAGAAACAACGCTCCAGCGACATATATCAGATCTTTAAACCACATAGCTGCAGATGCGTATAGCTTAAAATTATTTTAATGAAATAAAAAGTAAACTGCGACCTACATTTCTTGTGTGTGTGTGTGTGTGTGTGTCTGTGTGTCTGTGTGTCTCTGTGTGTATGTATGTATGTATGTATGTATGTATGTATGTATGTATGTATGTATGTGTGTGTGTGTGTGTGTGTGTGTGTGTTCGGTTGGTTGTCAGGTGAGAGGTGAAAAAAATTCCCTCGTTTTAATGGGCCGAGGGTGTGAACAGGTTGAGAAACACTGGTCAAGAAGACCACATCCCATAGTATAGTTATCTATGCCTACAAGTCCCGGTCAGCCCTCAGTGTGGACTTCCCGGTGACTTATGTCCAGGGGACAGGTCAAATATTGGCAGATAGCCAGCCCGGGTGGTTTTCTGATAGCGTCTACGTCTTCTCAAGTGGATGGCTAACACTCTTCATTTGGAGGGGACAAGAGAAAAGCGTTTGGGATGAGAACACAGTTGAGGGTAATTCACTGGCTCAAATGTCCAGGTATTCGTTGATAGAACTGTCTACACTCACCTGATCTATTTAGTTTGTGCAGTGAAACAATCAGGACATTCACAAAACGTTTGCCGGGATCTTCAGTTGGTAGATAGAAAGTCTGCAGCCGGCGTAATGCTGATTATACGGTTAAGTTTGCTGAAAACGAAATGCAGCCACCAGGAATGACAGACTTATGAGAGAAAATCAGTAGAAAAGTCTTAGTTTAAACAACAGAAAAACAGAAGTCATCATATTTAGGTGACGAGGATCCAGTTGGACGCATCCGGTCTGATCCAACATGGCGCAGTCTCTCATGTAATAGTTATTTCAAAGAACCCCCCCCCCCCCCCCACCCTCCGTTTCTCATACATCCTGCCCCCGAGATGCTATATCAAAGTAAATATGGACAAACGGGAAGGAATTTGATACATTTACATGCTTTAGTATCTTAACAGCAAACGGACTATATGTGTAATGAACAAGTAAAATGTCGAATAAATGAAGTAAAAGCAGGACGAAGAACAGTCTACACAATCTGTCTTTCTCAGCTGATGTGAAACAGAAAGCATTAATGATTACATAGAGTTAGTCCAGGTCTACTGAAGTAAATCATGGACAGTGAATCAATTATATAAAGGTCATATGTAGAATGCAAAGATCTGATTGGATAGACCAACAGTGAGAGCACCGTGGACCAACAGTGAGAGCACCGTGGACCAACAGTGAGAGCACCTTGGACCAACAGTGAGAGCACCGTGGAACAATAGTGAGAGCACCGTGGACCAATAGTGAGGAGCACCGTGGACCAACAGTGAGAGCACCGTGGAACAAAAGTGAGAGCACCGTGGACCAACAATGAGAGCACCGTGGACCAACAGTGAGAGCACCGTGAACCAACAGTGAGAGCACCGTGGACCAACAGTGAGAGCACCGTGGACCAACAGTGAGAGCACCGTGAACCAACAGTGAGAGCACCGTGGACCAAAAGTGAGAGCACCGTGAACCAACAGTGAGAGCACCGTGGACCAACAGTGAGAGCACCGTGAACAGATGAAAAGCTCAGTAAATTAATTACCCAACTCAGGCCGAGACAACTGACATTCTTTGGTCACGTGGTGAGAATTCTGGGGCAGGGGGTGGAAACTGGAGTACTTCGTGAAAACGGAAAGGTTGGAGGTGACAAGAGGCAGCCATTATTGAGGACGGCTTTGTTGTGTGATTATAGGCTTCTAAATCTAACCAGCCCTCTAAATCTAACCAGCCCTCTAAATCTAACCAGCCCTCTAAATCTAGCCAGCCCTCTAAATCTAACCAGCCCTCTAAATCTAAACAGCCCTCTATATCTAACCAGCCCTCTAAATCTAACCAGCCCTCTAAATCTGAAAAGCTATCTAAATCTAACCAGCCCTCTAAATCAAAGCAGACCTCTAAATCTAAGCAGACCTCTAAATCTAAGCAGACCTCTAAATCTAACCAGACCTCTAAATCTAACCAGACCTCTAAATCTAACCAGCTTTGTAAATCTAAAAAGCTATCAAAATCTAATCAGACCTCTAATTCTAACCAGACCTCTAAATCAATCCAGCCCTCTAAATCTAAGCAGACTTATAATATGAGCTTCCTAAGCTAAACTCCCAGATGATACAGCTAGTCAAAATGGCTTTATATCATTGTGAAAAATCGTTATTCAAACAAACTGATTGCTAGTATAGGTGACATGCTAGTAAATGTGACATGCTAGTATATGTGACAAGCTAGTATAGGTAACATGCTAGTAAATGTGACATGCTAGTATATGTGACATGCTAGTATAGGTGACATGCTAGTTTGGGGGACATGATAGTAAATGTGACGTGCTAGTATATGTGACAAGCTAGTATAGGTGACATGCTAGTATATGTGACATGCTAGTATATGTGACATGCTAGTATATGTGACATGCGAGTATATGTGACATGCTAGTATATGTGACATGCTAGTATATGCGACATGCTATGTGACATGCTAGTATAGGTGACATGCTAGTATATGTGACATGCTAGTGTATGTGACATGCTATGTGACATGCTAGTATATGTGACATGCTATGTGACATGCTAGTATATGTGACATGCTATGTGGCATGCTAGTATATGTGACATGCTAGTATATGTGACATGCTAGTATAGGTGACATGCTAGTATAGGTGACATGCTAGTATAGGTGACATGATAGTATAGGTGACATGCTAGTATAGGTGACATGCTTGTATATGTGACATGCTTGTATATGTGACATGCTTGTATATGTGACATGCTAGTATGTGTGACATGCTAGTATATGTGACATGCTAGTATATGTGACATGCTAGTATATGTGACATGCTAGTATATGTGACATGCTATGTGACATGCTAGTATATGTGACATGCTAGTATAGGTGACATGCTAGTATAGGTGACATGCTAGTATAGGTGACATGCTAGTATATGCGACATGCTATGTGACATGCTAGTATAGGTGACATGCTAGTATAGGTGACATGCTAGTATATGTGAAATGCTAGTATAGGTGACATGCTAGTATAGGTGACATGCTAGTATAGGTGTCATGCTAGTATATGTGACATGCTAGTATATGTGACATGCTAGTATAGGTGACATGCTAGTATAGGTGACATGCTAGTATGGGTGACGTGCTAGTATATGTGACATGCTATGTGACATGCTAGTATATGTGACATGTTGGTATATGTGACAAGCTAGTATAGGTGATATGCTAGTATAGGTGACATGCTAGTATAGGTGACATGCTAGTATATGTGACATGCTAGTATATGTGACATGCTAGTATATGCGACATGCTAGTATTTCTGACATGCTAGTATAGGTGACATGCTAGTATATGTGACAGGCTATGTGACATGCTAGTATATGTGACATGCTAGTATATGTGACATGCTATGTGACATGCTAGTATAGGTGACATGCTAGTATATGTGACATGCTATGTGACATGCTAGTATATGTGACATGCTAGTATATGTGACATGCTATGTGACATGCTAGTATAGGTGACATGCTAGTATATGTGACATGCTATGTGACATGCTAGTATATGTGACATGCTATGTGACATGCTAGTATATGTGACATGCTAGTATATGTGACATGCTATGTGACATGCTAGTATAGGTGACATGCTAGTATATGTGACATGCTAGACTTATAATATGAGCTTCCTAAGCTAAACTCCCAGATGATACAGCTAGTCAAAATGGCTTTATATCATTGTGAAAAATCGTTATTCAAACAAACTGATTGCTAGTATAGGTGACATGCTAGTAAATGTGACATGCTAGTATATGTGACAAGCTAGTATAGGTAACATGCTAGTAAATGTGACATGCTAGTATATGTGACATGCTAGTATATGTGACAAGCTGGTATAGGTGACATGCTAGTAAATGTGACATGCTAGTAAATGTGACATGCTAGTATAGGTGACATGCTAGTTTGGGGGACATGATAGTAAATGTGACGTGCTAGTATATGTGACAAGCTAGTATAGGTGACATGCTAGTATATGTGACATGCTAGTATATGTGACATGCTAGTATATGTGACATGCGAGTATATGTGACATGCTAGTATATGTGACATGCTAGTATATGCGACATGCTATGTGACATGCTAGTATAGGTGACATGCTAGTATATGTGACATGCTAGTGTATGTGACATGCTATGTGACATGCTAGTATATGTGACATGCTATGTGACATGCTAGTATATGTGACATGCTAGTATATGTGACATGCTAGTATATGTGACATGCTAGTATAGGTGACATGCTAGTATAGGTGACATGCTAGTATAGGTGACATGCTAGTATAGGTGACATGCTAGTATAGGTGACATGCTAGTATAGGTGACATGCTTGTATATGTGACATGCTTGTATATGTGACATGCTTGTATATGTGACATGCTAGTATGTGTGACATGCTAGTATATGTGACATGCTAGTATATGTGACATGCTAGTATATGTGACATGCTAGTATATGTGACATGCTATGTGACATGCTAGTATATGTGACATGCTAGTATATGTGACATGCTAGTATAGGTGACATGCTAGTATAGGTGACATGCTAGTATATGCGACATGCTATGTGACATGCTAGTATAGGTGACATGCTAGTATAGGTGACATGCTAGTATATGTGACATGCTAGTATATGTGACATGCTAGTATAGGTGACATGCTAGTATAGGTGACATGCTAGTATAGGTGACATGCTAGTATATGTGACATGCTAGTATATGTGACATGCTAGTATAGGTGACATGCTAGTATAGGTGACATGCTAGTATAGGTGACATGCTAGTATGGGTGACGTGCTAGTATATGTGACATGCTATGTGACATGCTAGTATATGTGACATGTTGGTATATGTGACAAGCTAGTATAGGTGATATGCTAGTATAGGTGACATGCTAGTATAGGTGACATGCTAGTATATGTGACATGCTAGTATATGTGACATGCTAGTATATGCGACATGCTAGTATTTCTGACATGCTAGTATAGGTGACATGCTAGTATATGTGACATGCTATGTGACATGCTAGTATATGTGACATGCTAGTATATGTGACATGCTATGTGACATGCTAGTATAGGTGACATGCTAGTATATGTGACATGCTATGTGACATGCTAGTATATGTGACATGCTAGTATATGTGACATGCTATGTGACATGCTAGTATAGGTGACATGCTAGTATATGTGACATGCTATGTGACATGCTAGTATATGTGACATGCTATGTGACATGCTAGTATATGTGACATGCTAGTATATGTGACATGCTATGTGACATGCTAGTATAGGTGACATGCTAGTATATGTGACATGCTAGTATATGTGACATGCTAGTATTTGTGACAGAAGGCTCTGGAGAGACAAGATGACAAACGACACAAGGCGTGCATGTCAACAAGAGATCATCGAACGAGTAAACATTTGGAAATCACCATTATAGTTCGTTCAACATCTCATGAACATACTTGCAAGCCATATTCTCGAAAACTGCCTGTTAGATCGCAAAGAATTGTTGCATACATACTGAGAATATCCATCTTCACAGGTTACAGCTGCTATGTGAGTTTGTTGGGTTTTTTTTTTTTTTTTTTTTGTATGTTCAATACGTAAACCTTGTGGCATATGTGTAATAAATAATAAACAGTACAATCATAAATTCTGTGTTGGCAATGGAAAATGTAACCGGCGATTACAGCCGTGGCATGCACCCCTTGCTACTGCTCGGAAGGAAGGAAGGAGCGTGAGAGAGAGAGAGAGATTATCACTTCATCTCATTATGCAATGACCTAGTGAATGTGAAGCCATAACACTTTGCATCCCAGCGGCAGCATTTGCCTTGTGCTTGTAGCGATAATTATCTGATTTATAGCTTTCCAATGTCCCAATAATACCCCTCTTGCTCCCACTTAACTTTCTTTGTAAAGTACTTTACCACGAAAACATCTCAGACTTTTTTCCCAGGTGTCACTCTCACCTTTCCACTTCTCATGTTCTCCTTTTCCTGGCTTCATTTGCATATCTAATCAGAGTTACGAATCTGATTGATCTCCTCCGCATCGATGGGAGTCCCGCCATAAGGTATTTTACAGCACCTTACATCCATCATCTACTGAAGACAAGAGTAATCATTTGAGGTAGCCTCCCCTGCTGGCGAAACCATGCTGGTAATCTCCCTTCTCAAAGATTGTCAAGGTGGTTGCTAGGGACGCCAGGAATGCACGGCCATTATTAGTTTGCTCATTTAGACCGCAACCCGTCTAATTAATAGAATGTTTCTCCCGGCGTGAGAGCTGTTGTGGGCTGCACGTGTGCCGAGTGAGCAGAGTTGCAAGATTAAGCCAGAAATTATGGGACGCCGTTGGGTGACTTGCTAGTGTCGGTCTCTGGTTCCATCTGGTGCCGGTTGCTGAAAATGTTGCATTGCAACATCGTTCCCGTGTCACTTACTGTTGATTAGCCTGATAGGTGGTTTGGGGGGGGGGGGGGGGGGGGGGGGGTTTCATATAGTAGGTTCTGTTGTAGACACCCGACTGTGACCTACTTCTAATTGGTTTCAGCGTGGACATAAATTCACAGGAATATAGAAGATGAGAGGACCAAGCGGGTGAGGCAAACTCATGCATTACAGTGACAAGGAAGAGACAGACAGACATACACTCAAGAAACCTTTAGAGAGGCGGCGATGGAAAGACGGGCAGAGAGAGACTAAAAGTGATCAGAGAGACAGGGGGACGGAGGAATTTACAGTTAGCCAGTCAGACGGTGGGACAGACAGACAGACAGACAGACAGACAGACAGACAGACAGACAGACAGACAGACAGACCGACAGACCGACAGACAGACAGGCAGGCCGACAGACAGACAGACAGACAGACAGACAGACAGACAGACAGACAGACAGACAGACAGACAGACAGACAGACAGACAGACAGACAGACAGACAGACAGGCAGGCAGGCAGGCAGGCAGGCAGGCAGGCAGACTTGATTATCTTCATATACATTTTAAAGTCTTTTTTCTGCTGACATATATTTTACAGACTTTATTCTACTGACAGACATTTAACAGACTTTATCCAACTGACAGACAGGCTACAGATTTAATGTTTGCAGTGGACAGATTGTTCGGTACTGACCATAGAAAACGCGTGTTAAAGTGTACACAGGCTTCATAAGACTGATAATTGTGTACACAGTCTTTATAAGACTAATAAATGTGTACACAGGTTTTATCAGGCTGATAAATGTGTACACAGACTTTATCAGACTAATAAAAGTGTACACAGGCTTTATCAGACTGATAAATGTGTACACAGGCTTCATCAGTCTGATAAATGTGTACACAGGCTTCATCAGTCTGATAAATGTGTACACAGGATTTATTTGATTGGTAAATGTGTACATATGCTTCATCAGATTTATAAATTAGTACAGATAAGTATGGAGACAGTCTTCATCAAATGTGTGATACATAGAAATCACCAAAGAGGCGAAAATCCAAGCCAACAGGTAATGAAATATGTTGATAGTTTTCTCCATATCACGACAGAGGATCCGACACGAAACAGTTTTAAGAACACCTGGAATCGACACCCAACCTGGACAGACCCCGAAGACCAGCCGACCGTGATCAAGAAGAGAGATTTATACTGTAAGCTGTCATGTGTTGTCCTCGCCCTCCATAAGTGTGTCCGCTTGAGAAACGTCTTTGTCTTCTGGTTGATTTCCCCGAGTTCATTTACCACTGGACAGGGCAAAGAGGCCCTGACTGACCTACAGGTTGTGCTGTTGTCCCTGGACCACCATGTCACAACATTGACACAGTCCTCCGCAAAAAGCTCTTCTCAAGACGTGTCAGATTTGACTGAATTCAGTCACTTTGTTCGATGACTACCCGGGCTACATTGACAGTACTTGATAGTGTCCAGTATAAACGTCCTTCAGGATACAGTTAGTGCGTGGGTAAACTCGACGGGCGGGGAACCCAGGAAAAGTCTCTGGAATAAAGTGTTCAATGTATACTAAACTATCAATCAATCATCGAGTCAGTCACTCAATCAACCAGGTCCCGCCTCGCAATGACGGTTGGCTGCAATAGATCTGCAACATGTTCTCTCTTTCGCCCTAGTTATACACTCTCCCAGACTGCTGTCGTTCATCAGTTGATGTTATCCTCCCAATTGTATCGCTGTCTACATCCACAATGTTACCCTTGAGCTGGGCTTTTATAATATGTTATGTATTTCAATAAGACTGTGGTACCTCAGCTCTTCTCTCTCTCTCTATCTCTCTCTCTCTCCTTCTCCCTCTATCTCTCTCCTTCTCTCCTTCTCCCTCTCTCTCTTGTTCTCCCTCTCTCTCCTTCTCCCTCTCTCTCTCCTTCTCCCTCTCTCTCCTTCTCCCTCTCTCTCTCTCCTTCTCCCTCTCTCCTTCTCCCTCTCTCTCTCCTTCTCCCTCTCTATCTCTCTCTCCTTCTCACTCTCTCTCTCTCCTTCTCCACCCCCCCCCCTCTCTCTCTCTCTCTCTCTCTCTCTCTCTCTCTCTCTCTCTCTCTCTCTCTCTCTCTCTCTCTCTCTTTAATTTTTTTCGTCAGTAATTCTATTTTAATGTCAAATCTCTTGACAACAGTGTTTCTCAAGATTTTGTGTGCCATGTCCCACCTAAACCTTTCTAAAGTTCTTATGACTCCTTTGTAACGGTTACCTTAAACTCTGGACAAGTCCATTTAAGGATTGCCTCCCCCCCCCTCCCTTTTAAAAATCAAATAGGCATCCTCTGTCCGCCCCCCCCCCTTTCAGAAATCAAATAGCCCCCCCCCCCCTATTCCGTGCGGCGTATGTTCCACATTGATAAACGCTTCCTTAGAACATCCTCTATATTTGATTGTTTTTATTTCTAGGAGATACAACATTGTCTTCTGTATTTGCACACTGCAGCGGCTTGGAACGCTTTGCTCATGGCTTGTTTATTGTCCAGGTTTCTGCATCATCATATAGCAGGGTTGAGTGTACAGAACAGTGGACGATTCTCATCTTATATGTGCAGGTTATAACTCTAGACATCAGTAACTACGCTTCTTGTTTAAGATATTTTAGCTATTAATTCTCTCATGTTGACCTCTAATACAATACACTTCTGTCATAGACAGTTATTACATATTCAACAGAGGACACACCAGTTAACATGAACATCGTAAGCTATGGTTACCAGAATGAGCAGCCTAGGTGTTTGAAAGAGGCCAAGGTTCGAATATCGCAAATGTCACAGACAGTTATCATTGCTTAGTCATATAATGAGAAGAAGACAACTGGAACAGGTTGTGACCACTGGACACATTGTTGTAACAAGAGACAAAGGGAGACGATTGTGGACATCTTTCTGCCAGAACAGAAAAGGGTGTCAGCACAGGAATTGATACCTGCTGTTGAGAATTGCAGAGATCGGAAACGCGTGATCGCCTACGCCACTGAACACAAGGCCCTTTAACAATTATGATGATGATTCTATTCTTTTATATGGGCGTCGATCTATATATATATGTGTGTGTATGTATATATGTATGAATATATATATATATATATATGTCGGCTCTGTGGCTAAGGCGATTTGTACGCTTCGTAATGCCGGGATACCGGGTTCGATCCCAGCTGCGGGTCATGCGCCTTGCGTTGGTTTCGACTGTGGTATTAAAGAAGCCGACCGTCTAGAAGGCAATGGCAAACTACTGGACGTAAATTTGCCTAGAGAAACCACACAACAGCCAGGGGCTGTTAGGGTTGGTTCTGCAACGTCCTGTAAAGGATACGCAACATATATATATATATATATATATATATATATATATATATATATATATATATATATATATGTGTGTGTGTGTGTGTGTGTATACATGTATATATATGTGTGTGCGTGTGTGTGCGTTTCTACAGCCTAAACAGTGGGGTGATATGACAAACTTAAACGATGTGGGGTGCTATAAGAAACTAGCAGTGACTGGGCTGCTACAGTAAACTTCAACTCTAAGTCGTCCCCATGTGGGATGCAATGTGTTGTTACTTGAAGCTCCATCCTGGCTTCTGCCAGGGGCCCTGAATATAGCCGGGCCATAAATGTGGTCTAGGCCATAGATATGTTCTAACGACTGAAAGGGGTTTCTGGGACCTCTCCACGGGTGATCCTCATCTGCAAGGTAGCACTTTGTGTCATCGGTTGTTTATCGCTTGTGTGATATCCTGGTGGGGTACAACTACCTACCTACCTTTAATAAACTAACACTGTGTGCGCTGCAGTTATAAACTAACACGGTGTGGGCTGCAGTTATAAACTAACACTGTGTGGGCTGCAGTAATAAACTAGCACTGTGTGGGCTGCAGTTATAAACTAACACTGTGTGGGCTGCAGTAATAAACTAACACTGTGTGGGCTGCAGTTAGAAACTAGCACTGTGTGGGCTGCAGTAATAAACTAACACTGTGTGGGCTGCAGTAATAAACTAGCACGGTGTGGGCTGCAGTAATAAACTAACACTGTGTGCGCTGCAGTTATAAACTAACACGGTGTGGGCTGCAGTTATAAACTAACACTGTGTGGGCTGCAGTAATAAACTAGCACTGTGTGGGCTGCAGTTATAAACTAACACTGTGTGGGCTGCAGTAATAAACTAACACTGTGTAGGCTGCAGTTAGAAACTAGCACTGTGTGGGCTGCAGTAATAAACTAACACTGTGTGGGCTGCAGTAATAAACTAGCACTGTGTGGGCTGCAGTAATAAACTAACACGGTGTGGGCTGCAGTAATAAACTAACACGGTGTGGGCTGCAGTAATAAACTAACACTGTGTGGGCTGCAGTAATAAACTAGCACGGTGTGGGCTGCAGTAATAAACTAGCACGGTGTGGGCTGCAGTAATAAACTAACACGGTGTGGGCTGCAGTAATAAACTAACACGGTGTGGGCTGCAGTAATAAACTAACACGGTGTGTGCTGCAGTAATAAACTAGCACGGTGTGGGCTGCAGTAATAAACTAACACTGTGTGGGCTGCAGTAATAAACTAACACGGTGTGGGCTGCAGTAATAAACTAACACGGTGTGGGCTGCAGTAATAAACTAGCACGGTGTGGGCTGCAGTAATAAACTAACACTGTGTGGGCTGCAGTTATAAACTAGCACGGTGTGGGCTGCAGTAATAAACTAACACTGTGTGGGCTGCAGTAATAAACTAACACTGTGTGGGCTGCAGTAATAAACTAGCACTGTGTGGGCTGCAGTAATAAACTAACACGGTGTGGGCTGCAGTTATAAACTAACACTGTGTGGGCTGCAGTAATAAACTAACACGGTGTGGGCTGCAGTAATAAACTAACACTGTGTGGGCTGCAGTAATAAACTAGCACTGTGTGGGCTGCAGTAATAAACTAACACTGTGTGGGCTGCAGTAATAAACTAGCACTGTGTAGGCTGCCGTAATAAACTAACACTGTGTGGGCTGCAGTAATAAACTAACACTGTGTGGGCTGCAGTAATAAACTAGCACTGTGTGGGCTGCAGTAATAAACTAACACTGTGTGGGCTGCAGTTATAAACCAGCACTGTGTGTGCTGCAAAACAACTAACAGTTCTGGTTTTGCATGAATGGGCTGTTTGAGCAATTAGCTTGGGCAGAAGTTACAACCACATCTAGCACGGGACTGGTTAATCTACGGAAGGGGAAGGTTTAGAAGAGACAAATCTCCCGATCGGACAACAAACAAGTTCCCTAAAGAAGTCTTAAGCCAAAGTGGGGAAACGTAGACGCTGGAGGTGACGAAGCCGAGTAACGGAGAGTTGATACCTGGACACCAGGTGTGAGATTCTCAGCGATACCTGGAGCGAGAATCTCTTTGAACCAGGGTCTCTTTGATCAGGTCAGTGGATCTGGCAAACTTCTAGGACAAATGACGGTACATTGAGAGAGAGATGAATGTTGAATACAGGAAGTATTTCAAGTTTAACCCATGCTGGAATGACTCACCTGGACACAGTTATAGATGGAACACTTCTGACTGCGCTTAACTAAATAACCCTACAGAAATGGCGGATAAGACGTACTGGGTCAATTATTTATTTATAGATAATTTGTGGGATAAATGGTCAATATTATACCGGCCACCTTTACTTCTAATAACATTTCCAGGATGCCATTTTCAGCTAGGCAGACCTGCGAATAAAAAAAAATTTTTCTCAATTATCAAACCCGCGGTATTATGTTACTTATGTGTATTTCATATGTTAAACATAATTGTTACGCCAATCAAGCACTTCAAAAAATGTCACCTGCATCTGCCTACCATCCACCCATCCATCTATCCATCCATTAATTCATCCGTCCATCTATTCATCTACCCACACATCCATCTACCCACCTATTTATCCATCCCTCTATCCATTCATTAATTCATCTATCCATTCTTCTAACCCCACATCCATCCATTCACTCATCCATCCACCCATTCATCTATCTATCCACCCATCCATCAGTCCATTCATTTATCCATCAATCCATTCATCCATCTATCCATGCATGATTCATCAGTCAATCAATCAATCTGAACTTTTCTTCCTTCCTACGGACAAGTCTACCTTTAATCAGTTTGGTTCAGAATCTAACTACTCTGTCTCAACCCGTCTGTCTGTTTGTGCTAATGTCTGTCGTCACGCTATTTGTCTATTGATCAGCCTTTCAATGTCTACATGCTTACTGGCCTGTCTACCTGTTTGTACGTAGCTATATTTCCAAACTCTCGTCTTGCTACAATGAACCAGGAATGTGCCTAAAGTGATATCTCTAATCCGTTCTTTTGTTCTCTTGCCGTGTTTATCAAGTCCGTTTGTACCTGGTCTTCACATTCTAGCCCCGACACAGTCCACTGAACTTTAAAGCTACAAACTATCCATGACTCAGCAGCCGTGGTAGTCCGAGTGGATAGCGCACATGGCTCCAGACCTGGCGGTCACGTTTTGGAATTCTGTTTTGACTCAGAAGGAATACCAGTGACACAGCCTGCCGGGTGTTCTTATTCTTCTTATCGTTGACCAGCTGTAAACTCTGACGGACAGATCTGCTTGTTCTGGACACTGGTCTGGTTATCGTTGACCAGCTGTAAACTCTGACGGACAGATCTGCTTGTTCTGGACACTGGTCTGGTTATCGTTGACCAGCTGTAAACTCTGACGGACAGATCTGCTTGGACATTCTGGTTATCGTTGACCCAGCTCTGACGGAAAGATTGCGTGTTGGACACTGGTCTGGTTATCGTTGACCAGCTGTAAACTCTGACGGACAGATCTGCTTGTTCTGGACACTGGTCTGGTTATCGTTGACCAGCTGTAAACTCTGACGGACAGATCTGCTTGTTCTGGACATTGGTCTGGTTATCGTTGACCAGCTGTAAACTCTGACGGACAGATCTGCTTTATGTACATTGGTGGATCGTTGACCAGCTGAAACATGGACCGGACAGATCTGCTTGTTCTGGACACTGGTTTGTTCTGGATCGTGACCAGCTGTAAAACTCTGACGGACAGATCTGCTTGTTCTGGACATATGGTCTGGTTATCGTTGACCAGCTGTAAGCTCTGACGGACAGATCTGCTTGTTCTGGACACTGGTCTGTTATCGTTGACCAGCTTGTAAAACTCTGACGAAC
>CAJHNH020000557.1:1433466-1435966 GCA_905116865.2 Candidula unifasciata
CGCATGTCCAGTGCTTACATTTAATAAAAGAAATAGCAAATGGCTAAATATATTTCCTATTGTTACACCAAGGATATGCCAATACAAAACAAATTTAGTGTACTCTATTGATCGTTTTTTGGAACCATCCTCCACACACACACACACACACACACACACACACACACACACACACACACACACACACACACACACACACGCACACTAACACACAAGAACTGAAGCCACTATACATACTGTCAGAAATAGATCGAATTTTACCTGTGCACATTTTACATGCCCGCTTGAAAGATAGAAGTGTTTGAAAAACTGAGAACATGTCATGTAGATTTGTTTACAGTTACAGTGAATTGATGTGGTTAGAAATGAAGGTATGATACAAACACATTCTAGTGTTTGTATTTAATATTTGCTGCTGTTGATACTGTTTACTATTACCTGTTAACAGATGTATGAAAGAAATGATGTATGATAGGAGAGAGCTTAGCAGGGCAGATTGTTAGATGGGCCTTCCTTGTCAAGTTCCTAGTCCTTTAAAAGTATTTTATATTTCGTCCTTTCAGTGTGTCTAAAAATATATCTTATGTAATGCTTATGTTCATTACTTATAAATCTGTCAGGAATTTTGCAAACTTATCGGAGCAAAGTTGGCTGAGCCTGAATCCGCATCAGAAGATAATGACATTTACGGAGAGATCTGCAATGAATATGGTGAGTTAGCGCCAGAAGATACAGTATCCAGCGTAACAGATGACCATTTGGAAACTACAATACATTGTATTGTTTCTTTACAGTAATACAAAGGATGCTAGTACATTTTTATATAGTAGGTTTTACTTATGAAACCATCACAACTGGAGAAGGATTTAAATATACAATCCGGTGAGACCTCATTAAAGCCTGTACGTTAAATATATACATGGATGTTAACATTTTAGTGGCGGATACAACCACAGATAAATTAGAATGTAAACCGATAAAAGATGGATTTCGAGCTGTGTCCCAATAAAATGTAGGGTTGAAATGTCTAAATGTGTGCATTTTATGGCATTAGCTATTTTATGTTTTGATGAATCACTTAGCAACTATATATCGTTGCAATCGGGGCAGTGAGGTCTAACTGTATATGGGATTTTAAATACGTATCATGCAATGTAGGACTGATTAGGATCTTCGAAAATTGCTGCCCATTCATTATTTTTAGGTAAACACCACAAACATAACCAACACCAGCCACATCTCAACAACAACAAATCGTGTGACTGGTCGTAACAATCCATAATCAGCAATAGTGTGCCACCTTTTAAATTCTGGGCATATAGTAAACAAGGACGATGCATTTCGAATTATTTACACTTCGGCCAACCGTAGATTACCGTAATACGCAGAAGATGTATACCGTATTGTTCGGAGTGATAAGGTGGTCACAGAGATCACACAGAAATGCCAATATTCGGCGATATTATCTAATTAACAGGCAATGTTTGCCACCTCACTAGTTCTTAGTTGGCGCTTTATGAGTAAATGATTACAACAGGTTTAAAGTTTGAAAAACAAAATCCCCTTCATTGCACTTGGTTACATATATGGCTCGTTCTTTCTCTTCACACTCGCTAGCAACCTGTCGAGAACAACGCACAAAGCACAATCTCCTAGCTCTAGCAACCATTCAAAGGCAGCCTATAACTTTCAAACCATTACGAAATTACAAATGGCGCAACAAATTAGGCACTAAATATTCTGCTTCGTGTGTATGTAAGGATAAGCTGCTTTTTGTGGTCTCGTGTCTATTATTCTTGTGGTGTTCATATGCCAGTACTTGAAAATGTGTTCTCACTGATTTGCGTTGAAATATCTTCACAGGAGATTCTGTATTGTCATTTGTTGAACGAAGAGTATGATAACTACTGATTCCAGTCTATCGTTAAACTATCACTGTACCCAGAGCAGGTACTCACCACACAGCTACAGTGGTTGAAGATTCATATAACCTAAACCATGTAACTGTTGTACTTTAGTATGTATACGAACTACATTACTAAATATGTCGACAGTATGGACTGATGGGTGGAATTATCTGAAGCTGGTAATGCTCTGGTAAATATGTCTTAACAAAATAGTAACGCTAATTAGTAATGTTAAAAATAATGACAGTTGCATTTAAAAAAAAATATGTAATTGTTACAAATTTCAAAGTTAAAACTTGAACACTTTAGTAATCACTTTAACTTAATTACAAAATGCAGCCATGCTGGGTGATATTTTTAAGGAATTTTGGGATTATAGGGCAGGTAAAGATATCTCAGAAAGGGCTCAAAAGGAATCGGAATCTCAGACTGGCAATACTGCAAACTTAAGCAAAGACAGTTGCATTAAAAAGTCTGCAAAAATATAACTGTTGTATGCTGAATACTGGCAGCATACGAACATGTGGTCAAGTGATTGTCTAGGTTGTGATCTTCGATTGAATACTGCAACTTGCACACAGTCTGTAAAACCT
>CAJHNH020000557.1:1445966-1447933 GCA_905116865.2 Candidula unifasciata
GTCTCTCCTCAGACAGGCTGCTAAATCACAGTATTTCTCGAGCTTATACATGTGAATTTCGTCCATACGCGAGTCATACGGGATGGTCAGCTCAATCAGGATGAGCTGCCGTTTCTCCGCAGAGTGAAGAACTATGCCAGGTCGCAGGCCGGTCTTCCGAATTGACTCAGGGTCAGGGTACCTTTCATTGCCCGGCAGATCAACCGCCAGTAGCCAGTCCCTCGCAGAGTCTAGCATAGATGGAGCGAATGAGCCTTGGTTGATCTTACCTTTTTGAATCTGCCCAGCCTTGAGGAAGCGTGTGGGGACGAAGGTAGGACTGGCTCCCGCGATAGCCCTCTTCTTAGCCTGGTCCACAACAGCTGCCAACTCTCTTAGCAGTTTGTTGAGGCGCCAGGTGTATCGGCCTTGACCTAGGGCTTTCCTGCATGCGGATAGAACGTGTTCTAACGCCTGCTTCGCTTTGCACAGCGTTCAGTTCGGATCGTTAGTCGCAGACCACTTCACCATGTTAACACCGGACGGTAATACATCGTACGCCGAACGAACGATAAAGCTCAGTCGCAGCGGGGTCATTCGCCAGATCTCACCCCATGTGAGTACTCCTGGCAATGCTGACTCAATGGTCCTGCTGCGACTGTTGGGCTGCTTTCTGGAAACGAACCTCGTTTTCGTTGTTTTCCTAACTTGTTGTATTACCATGTCTCGGCGTTCTTTGGCTGTGGCTTTGGATCACCAATTGACCTTCCCGTGACCTAGGCTTCGACGGTCGGTTTGAGTGTATCCCAATATTTCCTTCAATTTTAGTGCATTCTAGGCAGATTCGATCGCATAAATGACTTTCCATTTCTGACCAGTCTTTAGAGCGGGCTGGACAGCGATGACGTTTGGGTAGGAAGGCTCGCGCAAGAGCATGGCGAGTCTTACCTTGCCGACTTTAAACTCTTCGGTTATCGATTTGAACGGGAGTACCAGCCTAGCCTGCTTACAATACAGAGCCACGTCAGTCAGATAAGGCGGTGCACCAATCCAATTTCTTAAGACTGTGTTGATTTTTTTCTTCATGGTCTCCACTGCAGTCATCGTCACCTTGTAGACTAACACTGGCCATAGGAGCTTCGGAATCAACATGAACTGGAGACACCATACCTTGAACTTCTCGACCAGCCTGCTACGCTCGATCGCTAGCAGGCCTGTAGCCAGTGACTCGTGTATTCGCCGGACTTCCGCTCTATCAGATAACTTTGAATCGTAAACGCGACTTAGTGATTTTGCAGAAGGCGGTGAGTTAAGAAGTCGTTGCGGTAGCATAATTAGAGCAGTCTGCATACTTGCCAAAGTGTATCCTTTGCTTAAACTTTGCTTAGCAGACAACATTTTTCCGGGTATCGATAGATCTATTTCTCTCTTTTCGTCGCCATTAAAAGTTTTGTAGGAACACATTAGCAATATAACATTGCAGCATTTAACTTAACATACCCCAATAAATAATAGTCAATCAGGCTTCAGATTTAAATGTTCTTGCCATCCCGCCTTGACAAAAATGTATGACAACTAGGATTTTAATATCAAAAAAGGTTAATTTATTTGTGGACTTTGAGAAAGCCTTTGATATAGTCGAGCATAACATTCTAATTACCAGTCAAATTTATATTTAGTCAAATCAATGCGGTTATTCTTTCTCTGATAGACAACAGTCCTTCAATAGCTGTTTGTCAGAATCAACTCAGTTAAATATAGGCGCGACCCAGACATCGATTCTGTGTCTTCTACTTTCTGCAACGTATTTTATCAACCTTCCATTACATCTCAGTATAATATGCAATCATTTTTGCTGACGACTGTACCATACACCAGTCAGCTTGAATTGTAATGAGTTTGAAAGTTCTTTACAGAAAGAATTAAAATAATCTTAATAAATGGAAGCAATAGCAAATTTTTTTAAACATAATAAAACAAATCTATGC
>CAJHNH020000558.1:0-40000 GCA_905116865.2 Candidula unifasciata
TGTTTGTCTGTCTTTCTACCTACCTACCTGTCTGTCGGCCAGTCCGTTTGCCCACCGGCCAGTCTTGTTAATGTCCAGCCTTTCTGTCTCTCTCTGTCTGTATGTATGTCTGTATGTCTCTCTGTCTATCTCTGTCTGTCCGTCTCTGTTTCATTGTCTGTCTGTCTGACTGTCTTTCTGTCTGTCTCTGTTTGTCTGCTCTCTGTTTGTCTCTCTGTCTGTCTCTGTCTATCTGTCTGTCCTCTCTGTCTCTGTCAGTCTGTGTGTCTTTCTCTGTCTCTGTCTGTCTCTCTATGTCTGTCTGTCTCTGCCTGGCTGTCTCTCTGTCTGTGTCTGTCTGTCCCTGTCTGTCTCATTCTGTCTGTCTGTCTGTCTGTCTGTCTTTCTTTCTGGCCGTATGTCTCTCTGTCTGTCTCTGTCTGTCTGTCTGTCTGTCTCTCTGGCCGTATGTCTCTCTGTCTGTCTCTGTCTGTCTGTCTGTCTCTCTGTCTGTCTTTGTCTGTCTGTCTCTCTCTGTCTGTCTCTCTCTGTCTGTCTCTGTCTGTCTGTCTCTCTCTGTCTGTCTCTTTATGTCTGTCTCTGTCAGTATGTCTGTCTGTTTGTCTCTCTGTCTGTCTGTCTTTCTACCTACCTACCTGTCTGTCGGCCAGTCCGTTTGCCCACCGGCCAGTCTTGTTAATGTCCAGAAAAACTTCTGCCCATTTCTAGTGAGATTATGCGCAATTACATTTACAATTGAGTAGTCAAGCTTTGTAGTGACTGCGTTGAGAAGAATAAAATAGATTAATTCAAAGCTGGTGACAGAAATAGAAACTGGGAAGTGATTATTGCAATAATTAAGATGACCAGGTGACATTAATAGACATTATTCTCTTTCAATCTCTTCTACGCTAACAGTGGCGCTGCTACAAGAAACCTCTCCTGTTTCATCAGTTTCGTATTTGGAAATAAAAAAAAATTTTCATCGCCATCATTGTTATTAAGATCCTCTTGTTCCTCCTCCTCATTCTCCTTCCTCCCCTTCCCCTTCTTCCTCTCACTCCCTCATCCTCCTCCTTTTTCCTCGTCTTCCTCCTTTTTCCTCGTCCTTCCTCCTTCACCTCCTTCTTCCTCCTCTTCCTTCCCTGCTTCTCCTTCCGCTTCTGTTTTTGCTTCTTTTTCTTCTTCTCCTTCTGCTGCTGCTTTTTCTTCTTCGTCTTCTTCTTCTTCTGCTTTTCTTTTTGTTTTTGCTGCTGCTGCTTCTTCTTCTTTTTCTTCTTTTTCTTCTTCTTCTTCTTCTTCTTCTTCTTTTTCTTCTTCTTCTTCTCTTTTTTTTTCTGCTTTTTCTTCTTTCGTCTTCCTTTTTCCTTTTTCTCTTGTACTTTCTTATTATTTCTTCTTTTGTCGTCTTCTTCTTTCTTCTTTTTCTTCTTCTACTTCCCCTTTTTCTTCTTCTTCTTCTGTTGCTGCTGCTATTTTTTTTTTCTTCCTCTTCTTCTAAGTATGTCCCCGTTAGATTTGTATTTGTAGGATTAAGATCTCAAGTATGGGAATAAACATTGGTGTAAATGCCAGAAACCCTGTGCAACTGTAGTCAACAGAACAATTATCTGGGCTTCAAAAAATTAGTACCCAGTAACCTGTATTCCAGTGTGTGTGTGTGGGTTGTGTTCCTCCTGGTTTTACACTCGATGATACTATTACTTGTCAAGCTCTTGATAAAATCTTCCTACTTGTTTTGTTATCTACCTCTGGATCGATTGCCTTCAACTGTTCTCTTTTAGTCTTTGTTCTCTTGTACTCAAAGGAGGTACGACTGACTGACTGACTTTCTACCCCACCAGGTCATCACACAAGCGATAAACACCCGATGACACTATGTGCCACCATGTGAATGAGGATCACCGTGGAGAGGTCCCAGAAACCGAGTTCAGCCATTAGGCCATATTTATGGCCTGTCTATATTGCGGCCCCTGGCAAGAGCCAGAGTAGGGCTTCAAATAACGAAAAATTTCATCCTAAAAAAAAAGACGGGAAGTGATAGATCATGAAGATGTATTCTAAGGAGGTATTATTGTGCAATGAAATTAATTCTTCACACCCATTCTTTACAAAGAAAATAACACAAACATAGACAAGCCTTGCATGTTAAAAGTTAATCGTAGTCAGATACAACGTTAAACACACCACACACATATGTAATTCAGATTGAATCATTTATTCATAACGAATGTTTTTAAAACAATAAACAAATCTGGGCGTGCAATACAATTCGGCTGACACTACACAATCAATTATATTTAACATTAAAATGTGTGTTTGAAAAATCTGGCAGTACGTAGTTTGACCCTGTTCTCTGAATATGGAAGCCAACACATGAGACCATAAGTTAGTTGCGTATCCTTTACAGGACGTTGCAGAACCAACCCAATGTGTTGTTTTTCTAGGCAAATTTACGTCCAGCAGTTTGCCATTGCTTCTGGACGGTTGGCTTTCTTGATAACACTGTCGAAACCAACGCAAAGCCCGTGGCCCGCAGCTGGGATCGAACCCGGCATTACGGCATTACGAAGCGTTCGCATCGACTTAGCCACAGAGCCGACTATATGAGACCATACAGAAATAAAATATTCAATCTGTAGTGATCGGAGTTTCCGCATGGGACTACTCAGAAACAAAACATTCACTCAGATATCACGGGGAATGCAGATGGCACAAAATATAAACCTAACAAAAAGTCATTAATTCAAGTCACTCATTGTAGTCATTAGCACCATGCAAAAATAAAAAGTCTTCTTTCTAATGATTTCATTTGTTCAATGAAGTGGTGGGTATACAACCAGATTACATACAAACAACCCCGTTCTCTAATGGTTGTTTTTATGTGGTGACTGTTGTACAAATTGTATTACGTAAAAACAATACAATAACCAGGCGGAAACTACAATCTTAACTTTTTAATGCAAACACAGACACTTTGTTGGAGCGGATATCTCCATGAGTCACATAGAGCAAGGAACGACACACGGCAATACTTTTAGGCCTGGCAATGCCATCCTGCAAAGTCAGTAGATGCTGTATAAATTCACCTTCTCCAGAGAACATGGACACTCTATTGTTGAAGTGGTCGGCAACGTACAAATTACCTTCTGCATCGCTGGCAACCCCATAGGGGAACTTGAAGCAGCCATCTCTCTGTCCGTAGCTACCAAACTGACTACTGAGCTGCATGTCTTGATCAAATATCTTGATGCAGTGATTGGCTGAATCAGAAATTACATAATTTCCCGTATGCGTAAGGCAAACATAGCGCGGTTGGTTAAATGAATTATGATACGAATTTAAAAAGGAAGATGTTTGTATTTGAGACAGCGGGGAAGAACTTCCTTGTGCGGCTGTGTCCAATGTAGGTGGGGCAAGTTTAGTCAACAATTGGCCTTCGTTGCTAAAAATAAACACGGAGTTGGCTTGCTCGTCTGCAACGATAAACCGCCCGTGACGATCGCACTGTATTCCTGTGTAGGACAGAAGAAAGAGAAAAACAAATATTGTCAGATGCTGGCAGAGCAGGGGATAACGAAATATAATAGAAGTTCACTATGCGCTGCCCATAAATTAATGCTAAAGATCACTGTTGTTTTGCAGCGTCCGTGGCTGAAGCGTTGCGAGTCCGACTCGTAATCCAACGTACCGCGATCGAAACCTACTGAGTGAATGAGAAATTTCAAAGAAATTTGACTGAAAAGCTTAACAGAATGGGGAAGCAGAAAAACGACCACAAAACAACACGACGTAACGACCGGGCGGCCTTTTTCAAACATAAGTGAACTACACAAACGTTAACAACAAGGAGATGAGTGAATGAGATTAGGGTGTTTTCCTCAAATACGTTGGAATATTAATGTAGGCAGAAGAGGAGAACGATGACGATGACAAAGAAGGGGAAAAAGAAAGAAAGGGAAAAAGGAAAGAAGAAGGGGCCCACATGTAGTTAGTAGTAGCAATGAAGGCATCTGTGGTGGTGGTGGTGTTGGTGGCGGCAACAGCAGGGGTTGTGGCAGTAACAGTTGTAGCTGCAGCACAGTAGTAGTAGTAGTAATATAGTAGCAGCAGTATTAGTTGTAGTAGTAGTAGTAAAAGAAGAGGTAGTAGCAGCAGCAACAGTAGTAGGTAGTAAGAACAGCATAGGCAGCAGCAGCAGTAGTAGTAGTAAAAGCAGAGGTAGTAGCAGCAGCAAGATAGTGGTAGTAGTAACAGTAGCATAAATATAGCAATGGAAGAAACACTGAAATTGAGTCAGGCATCTCGACTTGATTACATTTTTATCTCTCTTTCTTTTTCACACACAAACACGCGCGCGCAAACACACGCACACTACTTATTACTCTCTGTTATCTCGTGTTCGCTATCTGCTTCTCTCTCCGACTAACTTATTTTCTCTGTTTCTCTTTGTGTTAGCGCAGTCAACAGGAGACTCGATTTCAAATCCAGCTGCGACTCGCTGCAGCCCTCGGCCAGTGTTCAAAGCCGGGCGGTTCCAGGGGTTCATCCAACCTCTATGTAAAAGGTACCAGAATTAAGGCTCTGGGGTAAATGGAGGAACGTCGGTGTAGTTACGGAGTTGCGTGCGGACGGCGACACAGGCAGAGTTTCTTATCAGGTGTCCGCACTGGTGGCAGAGCTCTTATGGTTTATAATCGTGTGCAATGACACTGGTTTACATCTCCTGACTTTACCTTTCGATCACTCTTTGTCTCGATCTTTCTATGTTGTTCTCTCTCTCTCTCTCTCTCTCTCTCTCTCTCTCTCTCTCTCTCTCTCTCTCTCTCTAGAATATGCGTGTGTGGATGGGGTGGGGGGGGGGGCAAAAAGGAAGTAAGAAGCTTACTCACCTGTCGGACCAGACAAAACGGTGTGTCCAAACTCTGTAACTGGTTCACCAGACGTTGACCATAAAGCCACACAGCCTTGCCGCTTCAAGGTCACTGCCAAGCAGCCTTCGGGCGTCAAACAGGTGGCACAAGGTTCCGAGCCCGCCTCAAACGAGAAGGTAATCTTCGGGTACCCATCCGCTCCAAACAACACCATGATATTGCCTAAAATATCAGTGACAATCACATCCCCGTTCTCCAGTGGCTGGACCTGGGTGGCGTCTTTGATCACCTGAATTTCGCCATCAGCTTGCGGGGTAAACGATGTTGTCAACTGGTGGTGCATGACCAGATGAGACTTTCCTCGCCGCAAACTTGGAATCCGGGTGAAATTCACGTGCCATGAATCATTCAGTTCAGAATGATGTCTAACGAGCGAGTAGTTTGGCTCTGGGGTGTGAACTTTGACCTGGCCCTGGCTTGGGAAAACTTTAGTATTACTTTTATCATCCGTGCCCATAGAGCGATCAAGTCTATTATGTACATCTTCACTGCTTTTAAACTCACCAACTTCATTGGTTGCGCCTTCTCTTAGGTACTTATGAATTGCCCTCATCTTCTCTTTTATCTGTAACTTCGTGAGTCTTTCCGCTCTAGGCTCTGGTACGTCGAGAATAGATGTATACGACTGAGATTTAGAAATAGTTGCAATCTGACATTTTGTTGAATCATGGCTGCTTAAATCGTCTGTAGATTGGCATGTGAGATTATTCAGACTTTTGGAAACTTTACGTTTAAAAAATGCGCCCACTTTATGCAGATACCATCCAGGTTTATGGGATAAGAATGGCGTAGTCGCGATTCTAGTGATGTCTTTTTCATCAGGACTCAGTGAAGTTGGTTCTGCTGTTTCTTCAACTTGCCAACTATTATCGTGATTAAGAATGGGCTCATTGGATGGGCTTTTGGCCCGCATTAATCTCACATGAATCTGAGGTCTCATTGAAAGAGGGGCACTTTGCTTAGATACATTGTCATTAAACTGTGAGTTGCTAGAAGCAGCATAAGGACAAACGAAGCCACCAGAACTTGTGTCCATACAGTTTATCACATTCTCTTTATCTTCAGTCTCTTCCAACTCCGGAAACACAGAAGCTGCTTGGGTTTTCCGGCTCTCGATCGGGCTAGAATAACCTCCATTGACAAATGCAAAAGAATGGAGTGTAGAGTCCATTGATGGTTCATAGTTATGCTGCAGAACTTCGGTCTCTGAGGTTGCACTTGTAGAGAGCAAGGCGGTGGAGTAATTATGTTCCTGTGTGTAAGTGTTTGTATATGAAAGTGCTGCGTCGCTGGATCCAGAGTGTAAGTTATGGTAGGAAGTTAGCGTCACTGCAGCAGACATGTTAACTGTCTAGGTACTCCTTTGATAGTGCAGAACTGGAGTCCAATCGTTGTTTCTGTAGAAAGAGATGTAGTTATTTAGCGTGACTGACTGACTTTCTACCCCACCAGGACATCACACAAGCGATAAACACCCGATGACACAAAGTGCCACCATGTGGGTGAGGATCACCGTGGAGAGGTCCCAGAAACCGCGTTCAGACAATTGGCCATATTTTAAGGCCTGTCTATATTGCGGCCCCTGGCAAAAGCCAGGGTAGGGCTACAAATAACAAAACATTTCATCCTTAAAAGGACGAACTAGATTAACAATTTTATTTAGCCTGCATATTTGAAAAAAAAAAAAAATTTAAGTTTGTAATCTAACTAACAAAACATGCATTTAAAAACAAATGCCTGAGGAAAGTGTTGAATATAACATGGGATGAATTCAAGAGAGGTGAAGAAATAAGAGAAATGTTGAGCAACCACTGGTAACATCGGCTATTCAACAAACAAGGTGGCGCTATATTGGACACATCCAGAGAAGAAACGAGCAGAGAATCACCAAAGAGGCACTAAAAGGGGAAATAAGTAAGCGAAAATGCCCGAAAGAAACCCTAAAATGAAAGTTGATGAGAGAGGTGAAAGATGTAGGACTGGATTCCATCAATGATATTGAACTGTGTTCACAGAACAGAGCGGAATGGAGGAATAGACTGCCGCCCTATGTAAGTTATACTGTCACAACATGACAATGATGGCGATTATGATGACCCAAAAAACGAGCTGGTCGACAGATCGAGTGTAGAGTTTGCAATTATCAACACCAGTTTCAGAAATCAAGACCAGTAAAGAAATCTTGTCACGCCATTATCGTATCAGGTATATTATGCTAGACTCACAGAGCATGCTGAGAAAGGTAGAGACAGGCATCCTCCGAGCAGAGTGGCAAGCATCGCTTGAGAGATCCTGGGTAGTTAGCGCCCTTTAAATATTTTTCTCCAGGTCATACCGATGTGTTTGGAAACGAGCAGGCAGATAGACTGGCCAGTTCTGGACTATTTGGGGGTGAATTGAAGTATCACAAGCTAAATGTTGTGAGGGTCCTTTAGGAGCGATTGACCGGTGCGGAGGTACAAATAGATCGAGCGGGCTGAGGAGAATGGCGCTGCAAGGAGATAGCAGGGATTCTGGCCGACGCTTTCCACTTAAGGTAAAGGCGGATTGGATATACAATCAGTAACTGGTACCAGCGAAATTGGAAATCCTTGTTTACAGCTGAAGATGGAGACGGGGCGCTTATGGGAGCGTCCTGAATGCTGTGATGTCGATTCTTAATTCAATATTCATATTTTATAGATTGCCCGGACTTGAGTGGAGTGGATCAACATCCTACTGCCTGATATTTGCCTCAAATGAACTTTTCTGTTATCAGTTTTAGGCTGGGTCGACCCGAAAGCCTGGTCATTGTCTTCTTCTTCGCTGTAACTCTGGCGGAAAAGTTCTGAGACAGTGAGAGAGTGAGTGAGAGAGAGAGAGAGAGAGAGAGAGAGAGAGAGAGAGAGAGAGAGAGAGAGAGAGAGAGAGAGAGAGAGAGAGAGATGTTCTTTACATTTGTCGCTACTATTTTTATTGTCATAGAATAGACACTTACCCAGTTAGTATCTGTAACTTCGTGAGTCTTTCTGCTCTAGGCTCTGGTACGTCGAGAAAAGATGTATACGACTGAGATTTAGAAATAGTTGCAATCTGACATTTTGTTGAATCATGGCCGCTTAAATCGTCAGTTACCCATGTAGTATTGTCATAGAATAGACAGTTACCCAGTTAGTGAAAAATTATGTGGAAGTGGCGGAGATGTGGTTTGAATGATGAGAACACCCCAGACAGATGAAAATGGTAATAAAGATGTCTTTAAGAAAAAAAAAGACAGACTCCCGAAGAGAAGTGAAGACTATCTATATTCGGCTCTGCTTTTAACTACGGCCGGTAGATAACAGTAGACGGCCGGTTAGTCGGAGTTTTGTCCCCTGGCTGCAGTGCAATTACGGACTGGAGAAGGCACGAATCAGAAAACACATCTACATTCGGCTCTCCTTTCAACTACGGCCGATAGACAACAGTAGACGGCGGGTTAGTCGGAGTTCTGTCCTCTGGCTGCAGTGCAATTACGGACTGGAGAAGGCACGAATCAGAAAACACAGTGATGTAGACATTCCTGGCAGTTCCCTCGCTGTGACTCAATTAGCGACCGCGTTCAATTACCGCTTCTTGCGACGCATTACGGAGTGGAATAGAGGGAACGATACAAGTGACAGAATTACTGTGTGTTGGCGATAGACAGCGTGCAGTGCCCTACTGTCATCATATGGGTAGGGTTAGGGGTAGGATAGGGGTAGGGTTTGGGTTAGGTTTAGGGTTTGGGTTGCTACTGTGAGTTTGTGCGAAGACGAGATGCGGCGACACTAACCATAACCCTAACCCACACCCTAACCCACACCCTACCCCTAACCCTAACCCAAACCGTAACCGTATGATTATAGCAGGGCAGTGCACGCTGTCTATCGCCCAACACACAGTAATTATGTCATTTGTTTCGTTCCCTCCTTTCCACTCCGTAATTGCACTGCATCAAGGGGACAGAACTCCGACTAACCAGCCGTCTACTGTTGTCTACCGGCCGTAGTTGAAAGGAGAGCCCTATATAAGTCACGAGAGGGGGGAAAACTGGCGTGCATTCTGGCGGTAGAAAATTCTGAAGGAAAAAGAGGCAGAGGGAGACCGAGAGAGAAGATGGCTGGACAGTTTGACATCATGGAATTGAAGATCGTTTGAGCCATAACTGACTGAAATTACGTGAGGCAAACAGTATATCCACACATTATATCTGTCAACTTACCTGTCATTATCCTCGGCAGCAGGATCCCATAAACAGTTAGATTATATGATAAACACAGCACCGACGCCAGATAAACACAGTCATTTGCTCCTATAAATCTAATGTGTTTTAACTGCCACCCAGTGGCGAAGCGTGATCAGTTCGCAGGAGTAAGTGTTAGCAGCCAACGATTAGACAAGAGAGTAAATCCCGTGTAATGTTCCTCCTTGTTGCTTAGCTGTTTAAAATATGCGGACGTAGCTAGCGTTGTTGTACTACTATAAGTGGTAGCTTCCACACGTTACAATTTCTAAATGAATGCTAAAAGCATGCGGCGAGCGTCATTTCCGCAATTTTCAAGAAATAAACCCAGTTGCGTCTTGGTAATGGACAGTTTAAAAAAACAAAAACAATAATAAATAGTGAAATAAAGTTTATTTGGCAAAGGTAAGTTTCATTGACCATTAAAGGCCCTTCGTCCACACCTCGCCACTGTTGCTATCTACCTCTATAGGTTTCTGCGTGCATGTACATCTTAGGACAGTTTGTCATGTCTACGTTTTTACTCACGTGGCTCTGTCTATGAAGCCCAATCTGCGTAAACACACATTATAACCCCCACGAAGCAAGCCGATGGCCGAACAATGAGTTCTAATGTTGAATCAACGGTGTCTTTTTTAAAAACACTATTAGAAAATAAACACAATTTTAATAAAAAAATTAAGTTGTTTGTATGAAAATAACACCAGGAGAAAAAAAATGACAATAGATTTTATGCAAGAGAAAAATTCGGTTACGTTACGATCTGGATTTTACTGTATCGGAAAGTGCGCCAAGTTATGTGGTTTTTACGCTACATAAAAAATAGGACACTGCTCCTAATGAGTCATAAATAACAATGAGATCGACATGTTTATAGACTAACGTTACTATGCAAGAGTTTTTAAAAATAAGTCACCAATGAGTACTGCTCTTTTACAATATAATCAATAAATAAACAGTCAGGTATTTAATCAACTAGACAATAGCGATCTGGATGCATCGCCCACCTGGGATCGAACCCGGCATCCTGGCGCGTTCGCATTGACTTAGCCACAGAGCCGACACTCACTATAAAACGGTTAGGAAATAACCTATAGTTCAGTGTGGATAGGTATGTCATGGGGGGAAAAAATATAAACCTAAGAGAAGCAGACCCAGTCTACTTCACAACACCACAATCACTTGAACAATCAAACACACATTTTTTTTAAATTGCAAATTATAGTTTGAAAAAGAGCGTAGTGATATCTACTGTTTGCTTGTGAAATACGGAAACTCAAGCAAACAAGCCGAACAACATCTAATAGCAACAGGCGTGTAGTTTCTGCAGGAGGGGTGGGGGAATAGGGGGTGGGGGGGTCAACAAATATCACTGACTGTCAGGTAAAAATAAACAGGCGGTTAGAAAAACAGTAAAGTAAAGGACCGTTATCCACGCCATCAGGCGTATTGAGCACATAGGGCTGGACCTATATTTTATAGATTAATCAGCACTTGGTTGGTGATGTGGTCGCCTTGACTTCCCAGGACTGCACCTGGTACCTGTTCAAGGCTAAGTCGACATGGGAGCCAAGATCATTTTTGAATGAAGAAAAAAAAAGGCCCGGCTCCATCAGGACCCGAACCCACGTCCTTCCGATCCGTAGGCGAGCGTCTAGCCGCTACACTACGGCGACTCCCTTAGAAAAACGTACGTTATACTGCATGGAATTTGAGAAGACATTAAAGAAAAGTATTAATTTAGGATGAGAATATACGTTATACCGCATGGACTTTGAGAAGACATTAAAGAAAAGTATTAATTTAGGATGAGAATATACGTTATACTGCATGGAATTTGAGAAGACATTAAAGAAAAGTATTAATTTAGGATGAGAATATACGTTATACTGCATGGAATTTGAGAAGACATTAAAGAAAAGTATTAATTTAGGATGAGAATATACGTTATACCGCATGGACTTTGAGAAGACATTAAAGAAAAGTATTAATTTAGGATGAGAATATACGTTATACTGCATGGAATTTGAGAAGACATTAAAGAAAAGTATTAATTTAGGATGAGAATATACGTTATACTGCATGGAATTTGAGAAGACATTAAAGAAAAGTATTAATTTAGGATGAGAATATACGTTATACCGCATGGACTTTGAGAAGACATTAAAGAAAAGTATTAATTTAGGATGAGAATATACGTTATACTGCATGGAATTTGAGAAGACATTAAAGAAAAGTATTAATTTAGGATGAGAATATACGTTATACTGCATGGACTTTGAGAAGACAAAAAATCGCTTAGTAAAATTATAAAACGCCCGAGCCATTTGTGGATTATGTAACGTCTTGTAAAGAACATGCCCGAGACATGCTGGGGTTCTGTAACGTCTAGTAAAGAACACACCCGAGACATGCTGGGGTTCTGTAACGTCTTGTAAAGGACATACCCGAGACATGCTGGGGTTCTGTAACGTCTAGTAAAGAACACGCCAGGGACATGCTGGGGTTCTGTAACGTCTTGTAAAGGACTTGCTCGAGACATGCTGGGGTTCTGTAACGTCTTGTAAAGGACACGCCAGGGACATGCTGGGGTTCTGTAACGTCTAGTAAAGAACATGCCCGAGACATGCTGGGGTTCTGTAACGTCTAGTAAAGAACATGCCCGAGACATGCTGGGGTTCTGTAACGTGTAGTAAAGAACATGCCCTAGACATGCTGGGGTTCTGTAACGTCTAGTAAAGAACATGCCCTAGACATGCTGGGGTTCTGTAACGTCTAGTAAAGAACATCCCCGAGACATGCTGGACCCAGAATAAAAATATGACCGTCTCTTTCTGATGTTTGTGAAAAGTTTTCTTCAAGCACTCGCTTCTTTCAAAATATCTGGGCTGCTCTCCTTAACTGTCTAAATAATTCTAAGGATAATGCAGATTATTTTTAATTTTAGCCATCCTCTTAAACTTAACGAGGATTCGAATCTGGATTTCCTCCGACTGACTGATGATTAAAGCCTAGAATTCTTAACGGCTCGGATGTATCAAACAACAAATGTATGTATCAAAATATAAACTTACCTTCGTGTCGTTACAATGGCAGCTTCTACAGACAGATAACTAAAATCGGGATTGCAATACACATCAAATTAACAACATAGACCAGTGTAGAAACCTTTACTAAAAGTCCGATACACACAGTCTGAACGTTTATTGCGTTATCCAGTGGAGAACTGGTTCGGGGCGCTCAGTCAAAACTTTTGGAGATCTTTTGTAATGGGCTCTGTTGCGTGGCCTTGGGGTGTCGGGGTGGCCTTGGGGTTTCGGGAATTCGTGAACAAATACCCAGTTTGGTCAGTTGACCGTAACAGTTGTCATACTGTGGTGAAAAGATGATGACACTACAGAGGTCAGGTGTACTCGGTAAGGAAAATTTCTTGTTTTGGAAAATTTCTTCACTCTCCCCACCTCCCCATGAGGCGGGGGTGCATTTAAATTAAAACCAGAAGGTCCCTGTTTAGGCCCCAGGGCCCCATTGTGGGAGGAAAACAAGAATAAGCCCACTACTTCCCTGGCAAGCATGTCGCAGGACTCGACTAATTAAGGGCCTCTTTCGAAGTGTGAACGCAAGGATAAAGAAAATAAAGAAGATAATCAGCGGGGAAAACAATATACTTATAGTGATTTTTTTCCCGGCTTTATTTACTCAACATTTGAGCCTAAGCACTTAATTCATTTTCATTCTTAACTTAACTTTATTCTCTGCAACTTTTTTAATCACATAATCAAAATTAATTACTTTCGTTTTTGTTTTTCTAACGCAACAGGATGGTTAAGCTGGGAAACCGAGCATAACTTTTGGTGGAAGAAAGATAACTTTTTATTTACTTTAGTTCTGAAAAAGAAAAGTCCTCTCCCATGAGTTGAGTCAAGAACTGACATCAAGCACTCGCCCCCCCCCCCCTCCCCCACCCCGTGAGCGCTCGTTCTCATCTTCAGCAGCCAACGCAGAGTTCCAATATCGATGATACCAGTCACAATCTGGTTACATGTCCGTCTTGCCTTTCCATTGAGTGAGCCACCCAGACCCTCTGATTACACCGAGGTGCCTTATTCTCTCCAGGCCATAATAATCTTTTTTTTTCTACTGATTCCATTGCTTGTTCCCAAAGGGCCTTGTCTCCTATCCCATAATGCTGCTCAAACACATAACGCTAACAAGAATCTTAAGGCTAAAATCATATCTAATACTTAAGCCGAAAGTTCATGTTCAGGAATAAACTCAACAAACTTCACAGAAGGCCAGCCCAGAGAGTTAGTGCGTGGTAGATAGGCTACTGTTGTGTGCCTGAGTGAGACGGAAAAGGGGGGGGGGGGCTGCGTGGTCTTGAGGCATGGTGTCCGCCTCGAGTGATAGAGGCTTCGGGCTCAATCCCCGGTACGGTCTGGGATTTTTTCTCGGGCACTTCATCATCATCATGTAGCAGGTCTTTTGCAGAACGTCGCTTTCATCACAGTCTGCCTAGAAGAAACTCGGTCTCTTGCCAGCTCTCCCGCCTCACGTACTTTCATTCTCAAGGAGTTACTTACATCCGGTGCTTATCTTCGTTTAGCAGGTCCTTTGCAGAACGTCGCTCTCATCACAGTCTGCCTGTAAGAAACTCGGTCTCTCGCCAGCTCTCCCGCCTCATGCACTTTCACACTCAAAGAGTCACTTATATCTTGTGCCCATCTTCATGTCGGTCGGCCCCTGCCCCTCCTTCCTGGTACCATGCCTTCTGCTATGTTTTCCAATCCGTCGTGGCGCTTGATATGACCAAAATATTTCAGCTACCGAGACAGGATGCTGTTTATTAGCCAATCTTCCTTGATGTTTAGATCTTTCAAGGTGTCAGTATTTCTCCTCTTCTTTGTCCAAGATATTCTGAGAATCTTTCTATAGCATTTCAGCTCAAAAGCCCCTATTCTCTTTCTTAAAGACTGACAGATAGTCCACTACTCACATCCGTAGGTAGCCACAAGGAAGATGTATGCTCTCAAATTTCTAATTTTGATCTCCTTGCTGGTGCTTAACCATAGACTTTTAAGGCTGTTCAATCTTTGCATTGCTGTGGTCATCCTCCTTTTAATTTCTGTCAAACAGTCTTTATTGCTGTTTGTTATAGAGCCTAGATATTCAAAGTTTGTGACATTATCAAATTCTTCATCCTTTATTGTTATTTTAGGGTGACAGCCAGTTTTGTCTGTAGACAATTTTTTAATTTTCTTTGAATTCAAGAACAGATTTTGATCTTCGCTTTGCTTTTGGACAGACAATATTAAATTTTCTATACCTTTTACGCTGTCGAAAGGAGGACTGTCACGTGGACTTAGACAGCTAGTAATTCCCCTTGGTCTCTGGGTAGTGGGATCGGACGCCCGTGAGCATTGCTGCGCACGTAAAACATCTTTTTGGCAGTTGGAAATCGAAAATAGTAGCCTAACGGCGCTGCCCGGGTAAATTTTGGAGATAAAAATCTACCCAAAGTATTTCAGAAACCTCGCCGGTGCTACAGAGCCTGTGCACTGCGCTGGGCTTCTTCTGACTCAGACTTGAGTTAGTGTCGCGCGCCCACGTGGGTAAATACACTGAAATAGTTAGGGTGTGGGTTTGAACCTTAACAATGCCCACCCACGTGAGAAACTGGACTATTATCTAAGCTATGTTGATCCTAGACAGTCCTGGATAGCCAAGAAAACAGCGAGTGGCTCGTTCCATGAAATGAAAGTTGCTGTACTTGTATCCACAGGAGTAGGAGAAGGGATAGATAGATATCAGGATACACCCACTGTGAAATTATCTCGATACACAGTTAACCCCTGCGACTATTCTCCTCTCCTGGCATTATTTAAAAGCCCCCATCAAGTGATTTAAATATTTGTTAGCTGAAGTAAACTAATATGCACAAAGACACTTGAACCTAAGTACACAATTTATTTAACTCTGTTGTACCAACATCAAAAAGATTTATTTAATAAATCGAAATTAAAATAAAATGAACTTGTTTAGGCTAGTAGAGTTGGGATGATGTGAATGATGACAGTTTGTACATATACTTAACTCCTAGTAGGAGAATGCACCGTCAGGACAGTTCTCGGCTTGAGACCCTGCCTATCTTTTCCAGTTTGTCGTCCTCACTGCTTTCTGCAGGTCGTTACACTCGACGGTCGGCAAATAATGGATGCCTACTAGTCCCTGCCCAATGTGGGAACTGGAGAATGAAGAAACAAGCGCATATTTGTAGTATCTGCTCTAGATGTACACTAAGCATGTATATTATACTAACATCAAGCATGTTTATTTTAAATAAAAACATTTCATCTCTCCCTCATGCTCACATTCACTCCTGTCCAATTTGGAAGGGCTTATGTCTCACATTCCAACTGTTACATCTTCTGCCTTCCTCTACACGTCCTGTAATGATAGTCAAGTCTTCTACGTCAGGTGCCATCTCTCGTACAGACTCAAAATGACAATCAGTCAGACAGAATCAGTTCTGGAATCTATGCTTGGAACAATCGACGCGCCCAGAAAGCTAACAATATTTCTGAGGCGAATCAAATACCAAATCTCAAGGATTTTCTCTCCGGGATCAATCTCCGCATTTGCCTCCCGAGAGTTAAACACATTTCAGTGTGTTAGCTGTATGTAATACAGATTCACATTAACCACACGTGACAAGATTGCCAAAGTTATCTTCACGCTTGTGATTTCAAAAACATGATAGTTCATTAAATTTCAATGGCAACAACAACATTTAGGTTTTACAACATTGAAACACACGTGCACGAAAAAACATTCATGACACTATCAAATAGGATATAAAGCAATGTGACAGTGCCCTACGAGAATGAAGAAATGTCCGCCTAGGAGTATTACAAAGTGATGAAGACACACACTTGAGCAAAAAGACAGTTAGATCTCTATCATAAATGAAATAAAGGTTTTGAAACTAATTTCGATCTTACCTGGAAAAATGAAACCACAATGCCAAAAGTTCTGTCTCAAGCTTAGGTTAAGCCCAACAGATGGCATGTGCTCGACAGGATCTCATTTACCAGACCTATAGTTCACCCCTTTATAACTTTTATCAAGCTCCTCCAACATTACGCCTAAAATCATTCTCATTCACGGATATCACAGCTCCTCCCCTGTGGGTAAGTTTATTCGCTGTCAGTCAGTGACTGTACAACAATTGTTTGAATTCCCACGATAGGGTCTCCTGGTCAATTCATCTGACCAGAGCAAATAAGACAAGTCACACCTCTAGTCTACTTCACCTGTCATCACAATAAAATCCGACTTTGTCAATTCTTCTGCCAACACTTTCCGCTCACTGTGTCAATAGTGACCGTCGGACCTGCCGTCGAGTTAGGTAACCTCAGGGGGAGATAATTGCAATTAGCCCTTGTTATCTGTTCCTGAAGATCTGGCAGGGGGAATAACTATCTGACACCAACAAATGGTGTGCAAATCTCCAGTCAGTAAGTCTGCTTGGTCAGTCTTATCTCTGTACCTTAACACTTAACATCTGGGAAAAAGTTTTAGTGTTTGATATGACCAACGGTCCAGGAGAATTAAAGGTGTGATGTGGTCATCCTATTAAGATTAAGGATGTATCCAAATCCCTATTTGTCTGTATACTTCAAAATACATACAAATAAAAGTAGGTTGAGGAAAGTCATTCTGAAGTCACCGCGCGTATTGTCACAGTTAGAAGAAGAACGGGTTTACTACCCATGTGCCATGAAGTTGTTTCGTTTTTCAAAACTTCAAAAACCTAGTAGCAGTTAGGTGTATTAACTTATTCTGGTAAAAGCTTCTGTATAGGTTTTTGGTGACCCAAAATATGGGCACATAACCGAGGCGTTTAAAGGCTACTGGTGACTCAGGAGGGGGCATGTAGGCCGAAGGTTTAATGTTGTAGACTCACGTCAAGTCGCTAATCCCCAGTTCATCATCATACTGTGTTTCGTCCTAATAAATAGACTGATGCACGATTATAGAGATGACTCTTCCCATATTGTTGATGTTGTTGGCTGTTATCGGTGTTAGTGGTACTATGTGACTATGTCAACTGTGTTAGTTCAGCACTCTCCGGTAGGGGACCCAATTAGTCGCCAAAAGGTCGACTTGGGAACTTGTGCATATGTGGGTGAAGCGTTAATCCTACACCTCTTGACACCAACAGCTACTGTATGATAAAGCGGATGTAGTGAAGGCTCTATGGGCTCAAATTGAAAGTGCAAAAGAACAGATAGGGAATCCATTAGGGAATCCATTAGGGAATCCATACACTGAAAGATTAACCAGGGGGAAGGGGAGGGGAAGGGGTAGAGGTTATGGAAGATATTCAACACTGAAGGAGGCAGTCTGGTTTGGTCTGTTAAAAAACGAAAATAAAAATTCGATAGTTTCCAAGTATTCAAACTACTATGAGCTTTGCTTATAAATGCCATCTTTATCGTGCAGTGATGGTTCTGACTTTGTGTCTTGAGGTTCTATTAGATTTTGTTGTCAGATTACGTTTATCTGATTCTTGATGTTTATTGAATTCTTTTAACATGTCGGCGTTGATTTTCAAGGAGGTAGGTATCCGCTGTATTATCTTAGTGTGTTATCTGCTTGCCTTCCCGATAAGGAAGGTTCCTTGTCAGGACACATCTGGCGAAGAATTGCTTCTGGTGTATTCTTTCCGTTCCATCCTGTTGGTGCCATTGCAAGGTATTTGGTTGTTCTGTTTGAAATTGATTCTCTATTCTTATTGGTTGATTTCTTCTCATAAGTTTACTGAAGGTGAAACAGAGACAGACTTTTTAATGAGGCTGCAGTTGGTACTATAAGCATGTTAACCTCGTTGTGACCGAAGAAGAGAGCAAAGCACGTGTGGGAATGTCCTGAGTATAGTTTTTCTTCTTCTTTTTCTTTCATTCACCTGAAATAAGTTGTCTATATCATAAATTGTGTGTCTTTCATATGAATTTCACGGCAATTTTGAGTTCATTCAGTGATCCGTAGAGTTGACCTTCCGCTGTTGTTCTATCTGGCCAAAAGGTTTGCCTCAATGTATCAGACTCGGTGCGGTCCTGGACTACGTGTTTTGCTGTTTGAGGCGCCTTCCCACTGAGTGCAGTGATGTCAATTCTTCATTCATCATGCATTCATTTATTCCAAACAGTCTGCTTTTCAAACTTCGGCAGCGTCTAGATGTCTTCTTTGTCATGGAATCTCTCTAAGGATACCATCTTCAGAAAGTGCATCACAGTTTATGACTAGGTTTTGAATTAACTGTGGAAATACGTCTTCTAAAGTTGTGATCAGATTCCTTGGCTTTAGAACTGCAAACCGAACTGATATGCTTCCCATGTTTTTGGAGGGAGTGTCAATTTCTTGATAAAATCTGTCAACGTACTCCAGCTTTGATTTTTTCAGTTCTTCATTCAAGAGTGGTTTATCTTGAGCCTTTTCGCCAGGCTTCATTTTCTTCTTTCTGGCAACATGTTTTCTTTCTTAATCGTTATCTAACTCTTCACAAGGGTTTGTTGCAAACTGTAGTGCTGTCTCCACGGTCTTATTTCTTTTGTCTTAAAAAATTTTTTTTTTGATAACATACATCACAAAACTGATCCCAACGATCTGTGGGTATTTTTAAGTGTGGTGCACGTTTTCTAATACATTGATCAAGAAATAAAAAATAAATTAAAAAAGCATTAACAAAAATTATAGCAACAACTGCAAAAATCACATAGTGATGATAAAAGCAACCGGGTAACAAAGTGGCCGCTTTCGGGAATACGTCATTTATAGGGAGATTTTTTGTAATCGTCCGTACGTGTGATTTTTTTTTTTTTTATATATAATGGGATGATAAAGGCTGGGTACACCTCATAAAGTCTGGCCCAGAAAGAGAGTGACTCCCCTTGCTATTCATGGGTCGCTGTGCCGCAGAGCTTGGCCTAATGATCGGCCACCAACATGTAGCATTTTACTAGTTGTTGTCATCCGGCCGGCGATATCGCGTGTTCTATATTACAGGATGTTAGCGCTTTTTACTGTCCCGAAACATTCAGAACTGGCCCAACCCCATCTGCTCACCCCCTACGTACCACAAGAGAGTGCAGCTTTCGTCCCACGAGAGAATGCAGCCTCCGGCCTAAGACTACATGGAGCCTAGGTCGCACGACTGTATGCAGCGTATGTTATAGGCTACATTTAGTTGTGGGACGTAGGCTGCGGGGAGGGGGGGGGATTTGGAGTTAGGGCCAGCTCTGCATGCTTTGTGACCGTATCGCCCGCCGGTGACAAAGCGTGACAACTCCGCAATATAGGACACGCATTGCGACACGTCGATTCATGAATGGGAAGGAAAGTCACTCTCTTTCTGGGCCCGACTGTGTAAGTTGAACAAAGGCTGTATAGCCGCAAAATTCACTTTCCATTTGGGTTTGTTATATTGTAAAGCAAGCTAGTGCACATTGCGTTTGGTTTTATATCTTTGCAAAATTATTCTTACTCTAGGAAAGAACAACAAAAGCACTAAAATCTTAAAAAATTTATTGTTATTTTCCCTCAATTTCTTTGTGTTAAACATTCATTTAAGAAAGAATTAAGTAAGTAAAATGTTTAACAAAAATTACTTTCACTAGCAATTCAATTTTAGTCGCTCTCCTTACATTAATGTTGTATACATACTAGTCATATCGCAATGTGTTCTTTACTTTCAAACTTCTGTTAAATTCACTGGGATAAAATATCAGTGGGGATTGCCACACCAGCGGGTCGTATACAGCCTGCACAATCATTTAGTCCGGACCTGCCATAGTAATCGCAATTAAACGATTGGCCAAATATACGTCGGGGGTTAATAACTTAATTAATAAGTTGATAATTTTCAATGGCCCTTGACTGACGTAGTAAACAACCTTGGCGTGTGCGCACACACAACACAGTTTCCCCACAACTGTGATAAAACTCTTGCTGTTATTTTTTAAAATCATTTACGTTTGAATACGGATTCTTAAATGTATTATTTTCTTTATCCTTTTTGGGGTAAATTGAGAAGGGTCCCATTGCGGGGAAAAAGGGGTGGGCAATTAATAGACCCATTCCCCATAGGTGTTTCCTTTGAAGTCGGGGCGTATCTGCCTGAGAGGCAAGGAACTAACAGTTCTGCATACAAATAAGCCAGAGGTGCACCTAAAACTCAAGTTATAAAACAAGACTAAAATCCGGAAGTGGATGAACAACCAGAACTTTCCGCTAGAGTTAGAGCTGATGAACGCGAAGAAGAACAATGTTCAAGAAATAAAATCAGTAGGCAACAATACTTGCTGTATAGGGCTACAGGCAATTTAAACTGGTCCTAAGTTCAGAGATAATTTATATGTACCAGACGGTGTTGACAGGCAAGGACTTAACGGCAATAATGATGGCAACAAAGTTAGTGGAAGGCAAAGAGACAAACGACTAGATGGTGTAGCCATATGGATGGGAAAGGAGACACAAACGCTGACCTGATCTGTAATTCTGGTAATCGTGTGAGCTGGTGAAACATGACATCTATCGGCACGGCACATTATGATTATAAACTATAGCGTTAATAATTTTTCAATGAAGATCATCCGTTCTCTGTGAGGAAATGTAGTTCAGTAGAAGCTTGCCTGCTGTCTCGAATGTCTTTGGTTCACTTCTACATCAAGGCGGATTTCTATAATCGAGTTAGGCTGCCATGTCGGCCCAACAGAAAGGGGACCCCCGGACATCTCCCGGGAAGTAAAAGTGAACGGCGTGATATTGATATCATGGCGTGGATTTTTCAACAAGCTGTGATCAATGAAACGGTTGTCAGCCAGCCATCCGTTATAATGAACGCATTCTTCAGATATGAATATACTTTGATTCTTTCATAAAATCCAGAAGATGTACAATGCCCATACATATTTGACTCGGCTGTTATACATACTCCCATAGGCCAAGTTCTCTAAGGTAGTCAAGACTGGCCACTGTTGACCATCGAACTCGTGCCTGAGCGAAATACTAATCGGTACTATCAAATTCAGCTCAAGACCCATTCTGCTTCCGGTGACCATATTATTCGTGGTCACAGGGTAGATGACAAAACCTTCTCTATTACCTGAAACTTGGTCATCCATTTGATCGTCTGCCGCATCTTTACCAACAAAAAAACATTGTTACTGTTATTCCTATTGTTGTTATTTCCTAAGTTGTTATATCTGGCATTATGGCAACTTGTCCCAGCTATGTGGAGCTTGTTTGCCATCACCTGCACAAGAGAACCCAACATAAAGTATTATTTGAAATTTCAACGAACAACCAGAAGACGCACACAACATAAAGTATTATTAGAAATTTCAGCGAACAACCAGAAGACGCACACAACATAAAGTATTATTAGAAATTTCAACGAACAACCAGAAGACGCACACAATTTTAAATGAACGTTTCGAACAAACTCTTTATTAGCGTATAAGAATAACAACCACACACCACAAAACTGATTACAGGCAGGCAATCCTTCACGTGAAAGCAATGGAAATGAGAACAATGGGAATAAGTAGAAGAAAGGCTAGTATTTAGGATGCCTGAAGCAACTGAACTCTCAGCTATTCTTTTACAGAGTACCAACGAGCTGTGGAATTATTTACCTTGATTTTAAACTCTATTTCCCCCGTGGGGAGCTTCCTTTGAAGTCGGAGTGCATCTGCCGGAGAGACAAGGAACCAACAGTCTGCATTCAAGAGAATGAGATCTGTAAAACTGATGCACACGCAACACTCAGCTTCTGGAGCAGGACTGCAGTTCAGTAGTGGACGAGCAACCAGAACCTTCCGCCAGAGTTTACAGCTGGTGAACTCGAAGAAGGAGAAGAAACTCTATTTAAAAGTATATAAACTTACCTGAATACACAACAGACAAAACATATTGTGATAGTTTTAAAATGTATAAATTATTTTCAATAAATAATTTCACCGGATCTCAGAACACACCTGGTGTAAGAGTCTCAGGTGCGCTCAAGTTCACTGACTAAAGATATCGCAGGAGAGAAGGCAGAGTTGAAGTAGAGGAAGGAAGAATAACTTTTTATTTTACCATCCCGGGCGATGCCAGGCAATTAAATATTGCGTATTGCTTAGACTAGCACCGCAGTCCTAACTTTGGTGCTGGTTCGGTAGAGGAGGCGGTAGTTTCATCAATCAAATTTGTGTCCTGGCATAGAAATGAAACTAATTCCTTTTAGACGAGATTTCCTTATCGACTCCAACCATTTTCGTCGAATCCATCCTGTCTCTATCTTCTCAAGCATGCTCATGGAATCAGAAAGCACGCATGGGAAAAACGATGTGTCTCTAGCCACATCATTGCTTTTGTTAACGCCATCACCTCCACAGTTTTGACTACTTGTCGTCAAGGCAAAAACCCCACTATCTTCTGTTACGGTTTTCCTCAAACCAGAACCGTGAAAGCCCATTAACTTTGTACGCGTCGAACAACGGATCCGTCAGTGTAGATAATGACACCTACGTCAGCATAATTTTCCAGAATTAAGCTTTAACTTATGCATCAACCATCAACGGACCTAGTTTTCTGCAATCGCTATCCAGTTTTATGCAGATTGAAAAGGATGTAAACCAATCTGCTGGCACTCATACGAATTCCTTACCAGGTTCTACGTCCTCAGTTAAAGAAAAAGCCTGTTGAATAATGTCCTCAGCCTAACCAAGATCTTCTATAGAGTGATGTGCCAGGTCACACCTTTGCTTAGCCGTAAGCCTTGGGCGAACAAAAAGTGTGATATGTTTCGGAGTGAACTGAATATTGGAACTGTGATTTCTAAGTGTGTAGTTACATTGCTTTAATATTTACATGTCCAAAATAAGCCCTGTGAAGTGTTAAGTGTTATTAACCATGCCTGCGAAATGTTCTGTACCTGAGTGTAGGTCGAGATATCATTCTTTAAGCGGATATGTGAGTGTGTTTAAATTTCCTGCGGATGCTCAGATAAGAGAACGAATATCCGGGGTGGACAAAAAGAAAACTGATCGACAAGAAGAATACTGCGAATATACTGGATTGACAAGAAGAATACTGTGAATGGGGTATTAAAAGACACAGAAAATCTGAAGAATACTGTGAATATACTGGATTGACAAGAAGAATACTGTGAATATACTGGATTGACAAGAAGAATACTGCGAATATACTGGATTGACAAGAAGAATACTGTGAATATACTGGATTGACAAGAAGAATACTGTGAATATACTGGATCGACATTGATAGAATACTGTGAATGATATACTGTGGATGACAGGAAGATACTGTGAATATACTGTTAAAGACAAAACAAAATCTGGACATTGATAGAATGTTAATATATCTATGGATGACAGGAAGAATACTGTGAATATACTGGATTGACAAGAAGAATATGCGAATATACTGTGTGGAATGATAAATCTATGGATACTGCGAATATACTGTGACTGACAAGAAAGAATACTGCGAATATACTGACATTGACAAGAATTAATGATGATATCTATGGATGACAGGAAGAAGAATACTGGGGAATATACTGGAACATTGACATAGAAGAATACTGTGAATATACTGTGTGGGTATTAGAAAGAATACTGTGAATATACTGGATTGACAAGAAGAATACTGGATGACCAGAAGATACTGTGACTGGGGTTTACAAGAAGAATACTGTGATGATATATCTATGGATGACAGAAGAATACTGTGAATATACTGGGCGGGCAAGAAGAATATTGCGACTATTCTTAATGGACAAGAAAAATATTGCGAATATCCTGGGTGAATATCTTTAAGAAGAATATCTTCAATATACTAGATGGCCTGGTTTAGGAGCCTGTTCTACTACTAGGCGGATGGTGTAAACGTATCTAGATATAGAGGTTAGCCACGAATATATCGAATAAGTGGCCATGGACCAAAACAGGTGATGGTCATTGAGAGGAGGCGAGTAAGTCGGTGGGACAGTTAACTCAAGAAAATACCTCAAATCTCTACGACATGACCATCGGCCGGTAAGAGGTGCGATAACCCCCCCCCCCCCCCCACCGCCCCGGCCCCTCCCCCCCCCCCCACCCAGTGTTCAGATGAGCACAGAATTATTTACTCAGGTGGGAAGGAACATAATATGGGAGTTGGTATTATTTTGGATCCAAAAAAATTAACAACTGTGACAGGATTTTGGACAATATCAGATATAGTACTATTAGTAAAACTTCGCGGCAGACCGTTTGACATGAACTTATTACAGATTTATGCCCCAACAGCAGATAGTTCAGAAGAAGATATTACCGCATTTTATGATGAATTAGACATAGCTGTTGATCAATGCAAAAATTGCCTTGATTTCCATCTAGGCTGACCCAGCCTTAAGTGGGTATGTGTGAGGATTGTGTGAGGATTGTGTGAGGATTGTGTGATGATTGTGTGAGGATTGTATCAGAATTTGACCTTGTTTATATATATATATATGGAAACAAAAGCTATCAAATACAGAGGTACTGAGGAAATTGGGAATTAAAAGAGAGTTCCTAGGTGAAATAAAAAAGAGACAAGTGAAATATTTTGGCCACATTAAAAGACATAACAGTATTGCAAAGATCATCCTAGAGGGAAAGGTTCAAGGTAGGCGTGCAAAAGGCAGACAGCGTTACAAGTGGGAGGATAACATCAAGAGATGGACGAACAGCAGTATGAGTGAGTGTACATCAAGGGCAAGAGACAGGGCTTGTTGGAGATCCATTGCAGCCAACCTTCATTGTGGAGACGGCACTGATTGATATATATATATATATATATATATTAGCTATACCTGGCCATGCCTTGTCGTGGAAGTTCTGGTTAAATGGAAAAGAAAGAAAATATAAAGCGCACGTGTCTAATATGGTTAATTGTACAATGATTGTCTGCGCAGATATAGAGATAATCTGGTTTGCCGACTCTATAACATACAACAAATAATTGTGTCCTTATATTAGTGGCCGTTTAATTATTAGGACTTAAAAATAGTAATTTGTTAATCACATGCTAAAGTTCTTTGTATGTTTTAAAGAGCTCAAAGTAAAGGTTATTTCTGTACGTCTAAAAAAATAACCCCTCTCCCCCCCCCCCCCCCAAACGAAAATAGATGAGTTAACGTTATTTAAATATAGATAATTAAAAAGCAAAACTGTAAAATCTTATTTTAAGCTCTCTCAGTTAACAGTTTCTTTCATCACCCCCCCCCCCCTCCTCCCCCCAAATCCACCGACTACTCCTCTCTCCCTCTTCGAAGGATTTCAAATTCAGCACACATTTTCTTTAACTGACCTTGTCACCCGTGTCCACCCAGACTAAAATGGGTAGCAGGAATTGTAATTAGAATTAATGCGGCCAGTGTAATATGTACCACAGCATGCATCGCTTACCAGTGCTACTAATACTACAACCACCAGCACCCCAACAACTAAAAGAGAACGGTCACTACTGTCTGTTTAACCACACGTCTAGGTCGGTGTAGACAGGGGGTGTTGAGCCAAAGATGCCGCATGGCTAGTGCTGTCGCCACGGTCTGGTCAGGTTATAATGTTTAATTGTACCCCGACAGAAAAACTCAATTACCTTACTGGGAGGTCAAACACGGGTCTCCCGCACGACAGCGTTATGTTGAAACTACCCAGCCAACCACAAAAACAACGACTACTATTCTGTTACAAATACCACTGCCGCTACTATGAGCAGATTAATCTTGAGGGCAAGACTGTTGTGACTTCTCCGACATGGGCAGCAGTGATATCCAGTGTCATGCATATTGAGAAGAAGATCGTGTCGAGTGTTGTAGATATCAGAATGCATCCAGAAACCATGAGTTCTCAACCCTTTGGCTCGGTACTATGGATATCGCAACCCTTCGGCCTTGATTCCATGATAGGTACAGTAAATCTGGGATAAATGTGGCTTTTCTGCCTACCCTTGGGAGTGAACCCGGACCACAAGGAGTTCGTCACCCGGTCACCGCGATGTCAGGTTTAACCAACTACGCTAGAGAGCCGGGCAACACACTTAGTTAGGTAATCCCGTAACGAGATGAATGAAAACGACAAACACGTTTAGCTAAATCTTGCCCAAACCAGATAAGTTAAAACGACAAAACACACTCATATTTAGCTAAGTATTCCAGTAACCAGATAAGTGAAAACGACATGTCACAAGCGAATTTAGCTAAGTATTCTCGTAACTGGGTGCGAGAAAAGGACAACACAAAAATACATTTAGCTAATTACTCCTTACCAGCAGGCAGGACCTTGTCGCAGATGGCCGAAAATTCAATGCTGTTGGAGTTAGTACCCGGAAAAGGAAAGACACGTGTCTTAGGGATCTGCATGGCTTTTATTTTCGTACTGTGTACCAGAAAAGTCGGTTCCATGTCCATAAACACTGTCGTCTGACTGTGTTCTGACTCGTATTCCAAAAACGAGTTTCTGCTGCCCGCTGTAGCCGGTAATTCTGGGCGATAATGGCTAGGAGAGAAAGCTCTGCTGGGTGATATCTCCCGCATTGAATATTGTCTGTTTAATGAGGAACACCGACGTGATTTCCTCTGACTAATATGACTGCAGGTTTCGTGTATTGTTCTTAGTTCACAGGAGTTACTTGTAGACAGCCCTTGAAACTCGCGGTTAAATACACAAGGTGAGCTTGGATCCGAGTAGCAAACAGGGATACCGATGCCAGGGGATTTTCCTTTAGCGTCATTGAGATACTTATATTCTCCTGTTTTACCTGTATTCTCGTTGAACTCATTGTTTAGACTTGTATTTCTGGAACTCACCTTTCCTCTGCACGTGACTCTGTTGGATAGTTTGTATGATCGACTCAAGCAAAGGTTGGCTTTGCTGTGTTTTGGTCTTTTAGACATGCAGTGGAGTGATTTCATGGGGCAGTTTTGCTGATGCCACGGAACTACTTCCGAATCATCGCATTCCTGATTAAAGCTGCTGAGGTGGTGCTGTTCAGCTGCTCGCCGATTTCCATTTAGCGCTAAGCGAGGGTTTGTTATTGATAACGCCTTTCTTTTTTCGCCCATTTTGATCTGCTCTGCGTTTTGAGTTGAATCCTGCATGGATGATTTTCCCTCGGGGGACCTGTTAACGTTGGCATTGTGCTTGGCAGTGTCACCCATGACGTTGTTCGCGGATCCATCTACAAACGCATTCATCGTATGACGTCGGAAGGCCTGCCTGGTAGATAAGGCGTAATCACGCAGCAGCCGATCCTCAACCGGGGTGACCTCGTTAAAATAACTATTGGTCTTACGTGTAGAGCTACTGCACGAACGAGACGCTGTCCAGTTCTCCTTTGACAAAGTCAACTCAGAAGACTGTTCGTATTCCGACAAGGGTTTCTGCCTGCCAAGACTTTTGTAGCCAAACAAGTGGTGAGTGTCTTGCTTTGGATTTTCCTTTCTGCGCATCGGTTGATCAAATGGGTAGTTCGTATTCGGTTTTGGAGACGGGTCTGGCGATTTCGAGATGGTGATCTGAACGGTAGTTGTGGGACTCAGCGCTGGCGAATCTTCAGCGACAGGTTGAAGAATAGGGCCATCTGTTACCCTTGCGCCTTCAAATGTGAAGTATTTGGTTACATCGCCTGCACCATCCCAGGTATAAGGACTACTATCTGCTCGCATCGCCTGACCATGTGAAACTGCCTGTGGTGTCCCAGATGGGTTGGTCTCAGTGTCACGCAGATTTTGACCACAACTGAAATGCTTATGATGTAATAGCGAAGGGCCATTTCTACTGAAAGTAGCCGCTGATGATTTAGCTTCATGGTTTACAGCCTTTAGTCGTTGTGGAAGTGAAGACGGAAGCCTTTTCTGTTCACGCCTGTACGTAACCTGTTCAATATTTTCTTGAAACGATCGTGCATACAGCGGTTCCTCTTCATCTGGCCATACTGACACGCCCTTAAAGGGCAGCGGGGCTGCCGCATAACCAGCAGTCTCAGAAAGTTTCCTATGGTCTACAAGATCCCCTGTCGGAGCTGGAGATTTGGAATAATGCCTCTCTTTCCACACTGGACGCTTGCCTGCTGCTTCTGAGGAAAGCGAAGTTGAAGAATCCGTACTGGCTTTTACAACGAAACTCAATGCTTCTGCTACTTTTGCAGCAGCAGATATCGATTGTTTCGCACTCTTTATTGCTTCTTTTAGGGATTGTCTCATTGTTGATCTGCTGATTTCGTGTCGCTTATCTTTAGTACTCATTTTAGGATGATAATGTGGCCCACTGTGGCGCCTAGAGGTATGCGCAGTAGCGCTACGACTGCGCTTGGAAGTGTGTGGGCCTCTTTTTCGCATCAATAGATAACATTTATCATCTTTCGCGAAGAAATTCTTGCTGTTTTGATATCTTGTTGAACCGACTTCATCGTACACAGAGAAAGAATCAACAGACTCAGAAGTGTTGCTAACATTTTCATAATAAATCGTTGGCGATACCGATCCTTGCATGGCAGTTGCTGACATCCATTGTCCGTATTTAGACGAAGGATGCGTTCTGTCAGGGGATTCCCTGCGTGAATTCGCCTCCCTAGCTTGGCGATTCTTCTGCTCTGTTGACTTGTCTCCGTAACAGTGCTGAGCTGATTTCAACTCAGACTCATTGGAAGCACCAAGGTATTTCTCTCCTTTAACTGGCAGTTGGCGATGTTGTATTATGTGTGCATGTGAGACTGTTGGGTGCTTTGTTGTCTCGCAAATAAATGTATCAGGGGATTGACTTTTGTAGTATTCATACATCTCTTCTCCTTGGTAATCGGGTGAGGATTCTGATCTCCCTATCATGCGTGCAGTTTTTTTATCCTTTATTTCTTTTGTGTGATCTGTCCATGCATGTACCGATGTTTCCTGTATCTTAAACCCTGCATTAGGATTGCTGCTTTGTATACCAGCCACATGGGTTTGTACAGGTAGTGGTTCGCCTGTGACTGCGACCAGTGAATCTACACCAGGCCTAGCAACGGGCGGTTTACCGTTCTGTTTCCTACATAAGCGGTCAGGACTCTCGGATTTCAGCCGAGGTTTTTGTTCAAATTTAAATGAGTTAGTGGGCAATTCTTCAGCTGGCTGGTCTGGCTTTTTAGAAGATTCTTGTGGTCCTTGTGATTTGTTCAGTTTGGTTTTTCCTCTAGGGGGATGTGATCCATCGATAATACTCTGAACATGTTTCAGTAGAACGTTGGCTTTTCTTTTACAGATTTGCACCATCTGCAGTTGATTAAGGAGACGGCGTGATTTGGAATCCAGTGTCTCTGTGTCCGACTCATCAAACTGCACACTTTCCTGCGAGTTGCTTTTTCTGTCAGCGGTGATATCCACTGCTTTTCCTAGTTTAACACTATCTTTGGCTTCAGAGTTGTGCCCCTTTCTTGGCGATTTAGTCGGCTGAGTCCCCTTCCTTGCTATTACAGATGTACCGTCTCCTCCAACGTATGATTGTGAATCCGTGCATAAATTGGGCTCTTTTTGAGAAGTAGCTTCTAGCGCTTTTGTTTCTGGTATACATTCACCTGAAAGCCATTCATAATCTAATATCCACTTGTTTTCAACGGCGTGGCCATACTGTTGTCTGCTATCTTGAGACACGGCGTATTTTACTTTAAGAACATCTGCCGAGGCAGCAGTGAGGTGTTCTTCATTTTCTGCCTCTCGCGATGGCAGTGAATGATTCCCTAGTTTTGCTATAGGAGGTTCCCCACCTCCGCCTTCGTGTAACTGCTGCATTTTTCTTGGAACATTGGCTGCGACTGTCGGCAGCGTAGCATCACTGCATTGGCTGTGATCGGTAAGGCGAGATTCGTATTTTGGAGGTGCTCCTTCAGACGGGTTTGCTGCCTTCTCGGCAATATTTTCTATCTTCTCTTTGGGAGCATTCAGTTCTGATCTATGTTTAGTGTCAGAATACAGATTGTGTTCCGCTTGATTCATCCTGGCATATGAAGAATAACTTTTGGTGTTAGAGTTTACCAGGATTTCTGGCGCCCTTTTTGAGTTAACCGCCACCATATCATTGTACTTCCTGGCATGTGGAGTAACTGCGTAGGCGTCGGCCTGAGATATTAGATGCACTTCGCTTACAGAGCAGTCAGAAGGACAACTATCTGACATGGGTGAGTTCTTATCTGGGTGGCAAACGTTTGCAGTCTCGTGGCCGTGCTTCAGCCGGGAAACCCCAGCTCCTGTTTCGGATATATCTTTAACTAGAACATTCATATCATGTGACTCTTGCATGCTTGTACTTTTGATGGAGATTAGTTCACTACAAACGCTATCTTCTCTGTGAGACTTTAGCTCGTTCCCTTGTATGGGCAGCCTTCCAACTTTTGCATCCTCTGTTGCAGGACATAGTTTTCTGTCAGCACTCATGTTTGAAGACTTTTCACTATTCTTCCGACGCACAACCGACTCTGTTTCTTCAAAGTTATTGTGTTTGGGATTTCCGTATGTTTTTCCTCTACTGGAAGTGCTCACATCAAAACCATCTAAATGCCATTTACACGAAGACGTTGGATCTCTTTCCTTCGTGGATGTACCTGTTTCTGAAGACTGCGAGTGCTCTCTCTGTCGTTTCATGGAATTGTCCGTGGACGCACGAGCTTTCAAGTTTTGATCATGACAATCTGTTATCATTTGGTCCCTGGTATTAGCGACCCTCCTCGAATCACATGTCAAACCGTCTCCATGGTTTTCTCTTGTTCTTGGCATCAACGACAATGACCAGTTTTTACTATGGTCATTACGTCTACTTTCTGTGCTGCTTCTTGTGCCATGATAAGAAAGATCACTTTGGCAAAGGCCGTGGTTCGGTTCCAGTTGTGAATGATTCACTTCATCGTCACAGTGAGCCCTAAACATGATTGAAAAAAAAAAAAAAAAACAGCACAATCATAAAACAGAAAATATATAATATAGAAAATAGGTGTGACTGCACTCACGCTGGTAGAAAAAGTAGGTAAATCCTTCGATCTCAGGCAATAATTATTTTAACCCTGGAATTCTAAAGGTCGGTGTCTGTGGCTTAGGCGTTGCAAACGTGCTTCGTAATGCCGAGATGCCAGGTTCGATCCCAGCTGTAGGCGATTTGGCAGAAAATCACTTTGCGCTTAGATCGACAGTGACAGAAAGCAATGGTAAACTACAGGATGTAAATTTTCTTAGAAAAATCACAACAGTCAAAAACATTACGGGATTGGCTCTGTGATGTCCTGTAAAGGATACACACATTCTTCTTTTGTTGTCGTCTCACTGATACCAGGTTGTAGACCAGTGACGGGGTTTCGTCGTCTCACTGATACCAGGATGTAGACCAATGCAGTGGGACGTTGGTTTTCGCCGTCGTCTCTGAGATACCAGGTTGTAGACCAGTGACGTGGTTTTTGTCGTCTCCAAACTGATACCAGGTTGTAGACCAGTGACGTGGTTTCGTCGTCTCACTGATACCAGGTTGTAGACCAGTGACGTGGTTTCGTCGTCTCACTGATACCAGGTTGTAGACCAGTGACGTGGTTTCGTCGTCTCACTGATACCAGGTTGTAGACCAGTGACGTGGTTTCGTCGTCTCACTGATACCAGGTTGTAGACCAGTGACGTGGCATTCTGTATTTGTCTTGCGCTTCTCGGGTGGCGTGGGTGATGGATTGTTCATGTTTTTGTAGGTTTCATCTACACTTTATTCATCTCTTTGCCCGGCTCGCTAGCATAGTTGGCTAAACCGGACTACGCGGTGACCGGGTGACGAACTCCTTGTGGTCCGGGTTCACGCCCGGGGGTAGGCAGAAAAGCCTAATTTCACCAAGATTTACGGTATCTATCATGGAATCAAGGCCCAAGGGTTGCGATATCCATAATACCGAGCCTAAGGGTTAACAACCCATGGCTTTTGGATACTAAAAAAAAAACATCTTTTCATTCTTGGTCTTCCCCTCGCCTTCTTCACAGACGTTCTGCTGTAAAAAGTCTGATATGCAGTTTAGTCTGGCTGCATTCTCACTAGATAGATGAAGCATTCCATTCTTTGCCTGCCAGTATAATACAGACACATGATCTTACTCAAACTTACTCTACAATCTGTTATAAGTAACCCTGTCCCTTTCCTTGCTGTTAGTGACCTTACGGAGACATCTCATTTCACATTTTGTTATTTTCTGATCTATTCATTGTTCCTAAACACGCAGCTAAGTGTTCTAATAGAGCTGTACTGTTAAGCAATGAACATTTGAATACGAAGGGATCTAAACACAGGAGATAAGGCTACCAGTTCGGTTTGAAAGAGTTAATAAAACAACTGCTGGTCATGAAAGGAAAATAAAAATGTATTAACCGTGCACTATACAATTAACATATGTTGCGGTGTGTTGTACCTAAAGAGAATACCAATGCAAAATATTCACAGAACATAATTGTACATAATAGCATGGAGGAATATCTGTCTCAAGTATTAAGAGATAAGAAGAAGAAGGAAGAAGAAGAAGACAGAAGAAGAAGAAGAAGAAGAAGTAAGAAGAGAAGAAGAAGAAGAAGAAGAAGAAGAAGAAGGAAGAAGAGGAGAGAAGAAAGAAGAAGAGAAGAAGAAGAAGAAGAAAAGAAGAAGAAGAAGAAGAAAGAAGAGAGGAAGAAGAAGAAGAAAGAAGAAGATAGAAGAAGAGAAGAAAAGAAGAAGAAGAAGAAGAAGAAGAAGAAGAAGAAGAAGAAGGTAAGAGAAGAAGAAGAAGAAGAAAAGAAGAAGAAGAAGAAGAAGAAGAAAGAAGAAGAGAAGGAAGAAGAAGAAGAAGAAGAAGAAGAAGAAGAAGAAGAAGAGAAGAAGAAGAAGAAGAAAGAAGAAGAAGAAGAAGGAAGAAGAAAAAGAAGAAGAAAGAAGAAGAAAGAGAAGAAGAAGAAGAAGAAGAAGAAGAAGAATAGCAGAAGGAGAGAAGAAGAAGGAAGAAGAAGAAGGAAGAAGAAGAAGAAGAAGAAGAAGAAGAAGAAGAAGAAGGAAGAAGAAGACGAAGAAGAAGAGAAGAAGAAGAAGAAGAAGAAGAAAGAAGAAGAAGGAAAAAGAGAAGAAGGAAGAAGAAGAAGAAGAAAGAAGAAGAATAAGAAGAAGAAGAAGAAGAAGAAGAAGAGAAGAAGAAGAAGAAGAAGAAGGAAGAAGAAAGAAGAAAGAAGAAGAAGAGAAGAAGAAGAAGAAGAAGAAGTAAGAAGAAAGAAAGAGAAGAAAGAAACAAAGAAAGAAGAAGAAGAAAAGGAGAGAGAAGAAAGAAAGAAGAAATTTGTACTTAATGATAAGTAGAGTAAAGAGAAAAAAGCACAAGAGAGAAGAAGAGAAGACAGAAGAAGAAGAAGAAGAAGAAGAAGGAAGAAGAAGAATGAAGAAGAAGAAGAAGAAGAAGAAGAAGAAGAAGAAGAAGAAGAGAAGTAAGAAGAAGAAGAAGGACGAAGGAGAAGAAGAAGAAGATTAAGGAGAGAAGGAGGAGAGAGGTAAGGAGAAGGAGAAAGAGGAGGAACGAGAGGAGGAGGAGGAGAGGAGGGGAGGAGGAAGAAGGAGGAGAAGGAGAAGGAGAAGGAGAAGATCAAAATAAGAATGCAGAAGCATAAAGCAGGGAGCAGGAGCAGAAGCAGGAGAAAAGGAGGATGAGGAGGGAGAGGAGAAGGAGGAGGAAGTGTTTTTTTGAAGGAGTTCTGAAGGAAGAAGAAGGAGGCAAGAGGGAGCGATGGAGGAGGCGAGGACGCGGAGAATAAGGAGGAGGCAGGAAGGGGATTGAAAAGAATGACGGAAGAAGGAATATCGTAGAAGGATGGAAGAAGGAGGGGTAATGAAGGAGGGGGATGTAGGAGGAGAGTAAGGCGAGAAGAATGATGAGAAGGAGAAGCAAGATTGTAGACGGAGAAGTCGATAAAGGAGAAGTAGGATCAAGAAAAGGAGGCAAGACGAGCGAAGTAAAGGAGGCGCTAAGAGCAAGGCGAAGAAGGACCAGATCGAAGGAGGCGAAGAGAGGAGAATAGAGAGAAGTACGAGGTAGCTAAGAGAGGAGGATAAGAAAGACGAGTTATAAGGCGTGAAATGATACTAGGGGTAGAAGACAGGAGAAAAAGTAAGGAGAAGATGGAGGAGCATAAGCAGAGAAGGATTAGGAGGAGAAGGATATAGATAGAAAGGAGAGAGAGAAGGATGTAGGAGATTGCAAGGAGATGAAAGAAGAAGAAGAATATGAGAAGAAGCAAGGAGAATAAGATGAAGGAGAAGCAAGAAGAAGAAAAATGAAGAGCAGAAGCATAGTAGGAAAAGCAAGGGGAGAGAAGAGGAAGAACGGAAGCAAAAAGGAAAAGGAGAAAGAAAAAGGAGAAAGGGAATAAAAAGGAGAAAATAGAGAGGAGAAGAGAGAAGAAGAGGAGGATAGAGAAGGAGAAGGACGAAGAAGCAGAAGTAGAAAGATAAGAAGAGAGGAGAAGGGGAGAAAGGAGAAGGAGAAGAAGAAGAAGGAGAGAAGAAATGAGGAATGCAAGAAAAGGGAAGAAGAAGGAGCAGGAGGAGAAGAAGTAATATGAAGAGGAAGAGAGAAGAAGAATTGAATGAAGAAGAAGAAAGAGAAGGGAGAAGAAGAAGCAGTGAAGAAGAAGTAGAAGGAGGAGAAGAAGAAAGAAGAAGAGGAGAAGAAGAAGGAGAAGGCGGAGAAGAAAGGAGAGGAGAAAAATAGAAGGAGAAGAGGAGGATAAGAATAAGGAAATAGAGAAGACGGAAGGAGAAGAGGAGGAAGAAGTAAGAAGGAGATAGAAGAGAGGAGAAGGAGAAGCAGAGAAGGAGAAGAGGATGAGAAGAAGGAAGGAGAAAGGAGGAGGATAAGGAGAAGGAGAGGAAGAGGAAGAAGGAGGAAGGAGAAGAAGAAGAAGGAGAAGAAGGAGAAGAAGAAGAAGGAAAAGGAGAAGGAGAAGAAGGAAAGGAAAGAAAGGAGAAGAGCGGAGAAGAAAATAGCAGGAAGAAGAAGAGAAGGAGAAGAAATAAGGAGAAGTGGAAGAGAAGAAGAAGAATAAGCAGAAGAAGAAGAAGAGAAGAAGAAGAAGAATGAAGAAGAAGTAAGGAGAAGGGAAGAGAGAGAAGAAGAAGAAGAAAGAAGAAGAAGAAGAAGAAGAAAAGAAGAAGAAGAAGAAGAAAGAAGAAGAAGAAGAAGAAGAAGAGAAGAAGAAGAAGAAGAAGAAGAAGAAGAAGAAGAAGAAGAAGAAGAGAAGAAGAAGAAAGAAGAGAAAGAAGAAGAAGAAGAAAGGAAGAAGAAGAAGAAGAAAGAAGAAAGAGAGAAGAAGAAGAAGAAGAAGAAAAAGAAGAAGAAGAAGAAAGAAGAAAGAAGAAAGAAAGAAGGAAGAGAAGAAAGAAGAAAGAAGAAGAAGAAGAAGAAGAAGAAGAGAAGAAGAAGAAGAAGAAGAGAAAGAAGAAGAAGAAGAAGAAGAGAGAAGAAGAGAAGAAGAAAGAAGAAGAAGAAGAAAGAAGAAGAAGAAAGAGAGAAGAAGAAGAAGAAGAAGAAGAAGAAGAAGAAGAAGAAAGAAGAAGAAGAAGAAGAAGAAGAAGAAGAAGAAAAGAAGAAGAGAAGAAGAAGAAGAAGAAGAGAAGAAAGAAAGAAGAAGAGAAGAAGAAGAAAGAAGAAGAAGAAAGAAGAAGAAGAAGAAGAAAGAAGAAGAAGAAGAAGAAGAAGAAGAAGAGAAGAAGAGAAGAAGAAGAAGAAGAAGAGAAGAGAAAGAAGAAGAAGAAGAAGAAGAAGAGAAAAGAAAGAGAAGAAAGAAGAAGAAGAGAGAAGAAGAAGAGAAGAAGAAGAAGAGAAAGAAGAAGAAGAGAAGAAGAGAAGAAGAGAAGAAGAAAGAAGAAAAAGAGAGAAGAAGAAGAAGAAGAGAAGAAGAGAGAAGAAGAAGAAGAAGAGAGAAGAGAGAAGAAGAAGAAGAAGAAGAGAAGAAAGAAGAGAGAAGAAGAAGAAGAAGAAGAAGAGAGAAGAAGAAGAAGAAGAAGAAAGAAGAAGAAGAAGAGAGAAGAAGAAGAAGAGAAGAAGAGAAGAAGAAGAGAGAAGAAAGAAGAAAGAAGAAGAAGAAGAAGAAGAAGAAGAAGAAAGAAGAAGAAGAGAAGAAAGAAGAAGAAGAAGAAGAAGAAGAAGAGAAGAAAGAAGAGAAGAAGAAGAAGAAGAAGAAGAAAAGAGAGAAAGAGAAAGAAGAAGAAGAGAAGAAGAGAAGAAGAAGAAAGAAGAAGAAGAAGAAGAAGAAGAAAGAAGAAGAGAAGAAGAAGAAGGAAAAGAAGAAGAAGAAAGAAAAGAAGAGAAGAAGAAAGAAGAAGAAAGAAGAAGAAGAAAGAAGAAAGAGAAAGAAAGAAGAGAAGAAAGAAAGAAGAAGAAGAAGAAGAGAGAAGAAAGAAAGAAAGAAGAAGAGAGAAGAAGAAGAAGAAGAAAAGAAGAAAGAAAGAGAAGAAAGAAAAGAAGAAGAAGAAAGAAGAAGAAGAAAAGAAGAAGAAGAAGAAGAAGAAGAAGAAGAAGAAGAGAAAGAAGAAGAAGAGAAAGAAGAAAGAGAAGAAGAAAGAAGAAAAAGAAGAAAAGAAGAGAAGAAGAAGAAAGAAGAAGAAGAAGAAGAAGAAGAAGAAGAAGAAGAAGAAGAAGAAGAGAAGAAGAAGAAGAAAGAGAGAAGAAGAAGAAGAGAAGAGAGAAAGAAGAAGAAGAAGAAGAAAGAAGAAGAAAGAAGAAAAGAAGAAGAAGAAGAGAAGAAGAAAGAAGAAGAAAGAAGAAAAAGAAGAAGAAGAAGAGAGAAGAAGAAGAAGAAGAAAGAGAGAAGAAGAAGAAGAAGAAGAAGAGAAGAAAGAAAGAAAGAAAAAGAAGAGAGAAGAAGAGAGAAGAAGAGAGAAAAGAAGAAGAGAAGAAGAAGAAGAAAGAGAAAAAAAGAAGAAGAAGAAGAGGAAGAGAAAAGAAGAAGAAGAAGAAGAGAGAGAGGAAGAGAAGAAGAAGAAGAAAAAGAAAAGAAGAAGAAAGAAGAAAGAAGAAAAGAAGAAGAAGAAAGGAAAAGAAGAAGAAGAGAAGAAGAAGAGAGAGAAGAAGAAGAAGAAGAAGAAAAGAAAAGAGAAGAAGAAGAAGAAGAAGAAGAAGAAGAGAAAAGAAGAAGAAGAAGAAGAAGAAAAAGAGAAGAAGAGAAAGAAGAAAGAGAGAAGAAGAAAGAAGAAAGAAGAGAAGAAGAAAGAAGAAGAAAGAAGAAGAAAAGAAAAGAAGAAGAGAAGAAGAAGAAGAAGAAAGAAGGAAGAAGAAGAGAGAAAGAAAAAGAAGAAGAGAGAAGGAAGAAGAAGAAGAAAAAAGAAAGAAGAAGAAGAAAGAAGAAGAAGAGAAGAAAGAAGAAGAGAAGAGAGAGAGAAGAAGAAGAAGAAGAAGAAGAAGAAAGAGAAAAGAAGAAAGAGAAGAGAGAAGAGAAGAAGAAGAGAAGAGAAGAAGAAGAAGAGAGAAGAAGAAGAAGAAGAAGAAGAAGAAGAGGAGAAGAAGAAGAAGAAGAAGAAGAAGAGAGAGAAGAAGAGAAAGAAGAGAAGAAGAAGAAGAGAAAGAAGAAGAAGAAAGAAGAAGAAGAGAGAAGAAGAAGAAGAAGAAGAAAGAGAAAGAGAAGAAAGAAGAGAAGAAGAAGAAGAGAGAGAAGAAGAAAAGAAGAAGAAGAAGAAAGAAGAAGAGAAGAAGAAGAAGAAAGAAGAAAGAGAAAGAAGAAGAAGAAGAAGAAGAAGAAGAAAGAAGAAGAAGAGGAAGAAAAAAGAAGAAGAAGAAGAAGAAGAGGAAGAAGAAGAAGAGAAGAAGAAGAAGAAGAAGAGGAAGAGAAGAAGAGAGAAAGAGAAGAAGAAGAGAAGAAGAAAGAAGAAGAAAAAGAGAGGAAGAAGAGAGGAAGAAAAGAAGAAGAAGAGAGAAGAGAGAGAAGAAAGAAGAAAGAAAAAGAGAAGAGAAGAAGAAAAAGAAGAGAAAGAAGAAGAAGAAGAAGAAAGAAGAAAAAAGAAGAAAGAAGAGAGAAGAAGAAAGAGAGAAGAGAAGAGAGAAGAGAAGAGAGAAGAGAAGAAAGAAGAAGAAGAAGAAGAAGAGAGAAGAGAAGAAGAAGAAGAAGAAGAAGAAGAAAGAGAGAAGAAGAAAAGAAAGAAAGAAGAAGAAAAGAAGAAGAAGAAGAAGAAGAAAGAAGAAAGAAAAGAAGAAGAAGAGAAAGAAGAAGAGAAGAAGAGAAAGAAGAAGAGAAGAGAAGAAGAAGAAGAAAGAAAAGAAGAAGAAAGAAGAAGAAGAGAAAGAAAGAAGAAGAAGAAGAGAGAAGAAAGAAGAAAAGAAAGAGAAGAAGAAGAAGAAGAGAGAAGAAAGAAGAAAGAAGAAAGAAGAAGAGAAAAGAAGAAGAAAAGAAAGAGAAGAAGAAGAAAGAGAAAAGAAAGAAAGAGAGAAGAGAGAAGAAGAAAGAGAAGAAGAAAAGAGAGAAAAGAAGAAGAAGAAAAGAAGAAGAAGAAAGAAGAAAAGAAAAGAAGAAGAGAAGAAGAAGAAGAGAGAAGAAGAAGAAGAGAAGAGAAGAGAGAAGAGAAGAAAAAGAGAAGAAGAAGAGAAAGAAAGAAGAAGAAGAAGAAAAAAGAAGAAAGAAAAGAAAGAGAAAAGAGAAGAAAAGAAGAAGAAGAGAAGAAGAAGAAGAAGAAGAAAAGAGAAGAAGAAGAAGAAAGAAGAAGAAGAGAGAAGAAGAAAAGAAAGAAGAGAAAGAAGAAGAAAAGAAGAAGAAAGAAGAAAAGAAAAAGAGAGAGGAAGAGAAAAGAAGAAGAAGAAGAAGAAAGAAGAAGAGAAAGAAAAGGAAGAAGAAGAAGAGAAAGAAGAAGAAAGAAGAAGAAAAGAAGAGGAGAGAAGAAAGAAAGAAGAGAAGAAAGAAGAAGAGAGAAGAAAGAAAGAAGAAGAGGAAAGAAGAAGAAGAAGAAGAAAGAAGAAGAAAGAAGAAGAAGAAGAGAAGAAGAAGAAGAGAAGAAGAAGAAGAAGAGAAGAGAAGAGAAGAGAGAAGAGAAGGAAAGAAGAAGAAGAAGAAGAAGAAGAAGAAGAAGAGAAGAAGAGAGAAGAAGAAAGAAGGAAGGAAAGAAGAAGAAGAAGAGAAGAAGAAAAGAGAAGAAGAAGAAGAGAAGAAGAAGAAGAAGAGAAGAAGAAGGAGAGAGAAGGAGAAGAGAAGAAGAGAGAGAAAGAAGAAGAGAGAGAAAGAAGAAGAAAGAAGAAGAAGAAGAGAAAGAAGAAGAAGAAGAAGAAAGAAGAGAAAGGAGAGAAGAAGAAGAAGAGAAGAGAGAAAGAAGAAGAGAAGAAGAAGAAGAAGAGAGAGAAAGAAAGAAGAAGAAGAAGAAGGAGAAAGAAAAGAAAGAAAGAGAGAAGAAGAAAAGAAGAAGAAGAAGAGAAGAGAGAAGAAAGAAGAGAAGAAGAGAAAGAAGAAGAAAGAAGAAAGAAAGAAGAGAAGAAGAAGAAGAAGGAGAGAGAAGAGAGAGAAGAAGAAAGAAAGAAGAAGAGAAGAAGAAGAAGAAGAAGAAGAAGAAGAGAAGAAGAAGAAAGAAGAAGAGAAGAGAAGAAGAAGGAGAAGAAGAAGAAGAAAGAAGAGAGAGAAGGAAGAAGAAGAAGAAAGAAGAGAAGAAGAAGAGAAAGAAGAAGAGAAGAAGAGAAGAAGAAGAGAAGAAAGAAAGAAGAAGAAGAAGAAGAAGAGAAGAAGAAGAAGAAGAGAAGAAGAAGAAAGAAGAAGAAGAAGAAGAAGAAAAGAAGA